>JAQGAD010000020.1:0-172558 GCA_034696625.1 Isotomurus palustris | reverse complement strand
GATGTGGGACTTACCATAGGGGAGGCTAAAATTTCATCACTTTCGCATCGGGAAAGACGAATTTCTGATTCCGTCTGCAATTCAAATGATGAAACAACATTCAAACCTTTGTAAACGAAAGAAAGTAAATTGCACTAGGGTGTTCTTCTAAGAGTTAAGGAAAAGTAGGGAAAGTAGGTGCAGCTTCGTATATTGCATGATACCGAACACAAGTAAGCACGGAGGAGAGAACTCAAATTCTACAGAATGAAGCACAGAGAAAGGTTCTTAAGCTGAAAACTTCGAAAAGTAACTTTCATGCAAGAAGTGTCATCATTAGAAGAGACAAAGTTTTGACAAATTTCGGATTGAGAAGTACTTTGAGAGTATTTGAGCAATGCAGGACCTCAACTCTTTCCCTGACGTCAGCGAATCAGATGAAAAGCTAAATATTGAATAAGCGGAAAAGACTGAGAAAGGAAAGGTCCAAAACTACAGTAATTAATAATTAATGAAAAATGTCAAACCGCAAACTGAAAATCTGTCACGTGAGATGATTTCAATGTTTCAATTAAAGGAATTAATTCATCCATGATTCCTCTCAGCTTCACACCGACACTTTCGCAGTGGCTGCATCGCTGTTAAAAGGGATGTGAGATATCAGAGATTAGTATGAAATGGTGTTGGTGGACAGGCTGTCAGTCAGTGTCCTCCATTAACACTGGACACTCTACAGTCTATAAAGAGACTATATATACGGTCAGTTGTGAATGAATACCTGAATCAGACTGACGACTTCTTCCATAGCTCGGACAACTCCATGCAGCCCACCGTCGTTTGTATTGAAGTCGGAGAGTTCATGAGGTGCGACGGGTGATAAGGCTGTAGTGTCAGTCAGTTTCAGTTGTCGCAGTTGCCTCTGTAGCTCCTCGATGATGGTGTCTTTCTGCTTAAGTTCATGACTCAGAGCTGTTAGATTACTTTCACTGTGAACAGCTTTGGACACAGCCTCCTCTACTGTTTTCTGTTGAGAGTGTACAATTAAAGGAGCATGAGAGAACCATCCATTTCACCCAGATTATACCTGTTTTTCGCTTATTACACGAGAAGTGCTTACAAGAAGACAACTTCGCTCTTAAAGTTTAGTAATCAATCATAGAGGAGCTGAGAGAGAGAGAGAGCTACGAGAGAATATTTTATTAGAAAGACAAACTTTGCATTTGTCTGTACCTCTAGATAAGAAACTTCCTCTTTGAGCATCCCATTCGAACACTCCACATCCGTGTAACTTTGATGGAGTTCTTGAAGTTGGGATTTCAATTTGACAATCTGTTCATTCAAGCATATCAAAATCATTGAGATCATCAAACATGAGCAGTGTACAGTTCCAAAGGGGATACGAAATGCTATAACGAGGTCTACTCAACCATATCAGTTACACTGCACACCGTTTTTGTGGCTTGAAGGGGAATAATGCATGGGACATAAATGTGGAGTAACAATTGTCCGTCTGTCAATTTACCTGAGCTTGTAAAGCCACCTCGTTACTTTCCAGTTGACTTTCTTTCTCTTCCAGCTCCAGATTACTTTCCCTCAGCTTATTAGAGATAACTTGAATGTCATTTTTGTACTTTGTCTCCCGTGCAACTCGGCCGTCAATGTCGTCTTGTAGTTGGCAGCATTTGCTCCTAAGGAACTGAATTTCATCACGAAGTTGTTGGATTTTGTCTTGACCTTGTTGCTGCTTCCGGTCCATTTGGCTCAGTTGGGCTTTCAGCGTGGCTTCCGACCGCTCAACATCTTCGAGGCGTTCACGAAGTTCAGATTCATTTTTCTGAGAGTCTTCCAGTCGTCTTCGAATGGCTAGTGTGTCACTCAATTCGGACTCGAGCTTTTCATTTTCTTCCTGCAGTCGTCTCACATCTGCCCACACTTTATCGTGGTCCTTGAACAACGCTTGGAGTCGTTCGTTCTCTTCCTTCAGGTGGGTCACTATGTTACTCTCAGTCTCCATATTTTTCGCTGAATTTGCTTTAATTTGTTCAAGCAATCGATCAATTTCAGAGAGAAGTTGTTGTTCTCGGCTCTCATACTTGAGTAGATGTCCTTTCAAACTTGATTGAAGGAGTTCAATAAGCTCTGACTTCTCGGAGGTTTTTCCGTTCTTATCGTAGCCCTCAGTCTTTCGTCTCTGGTCGGCAGTGGCGGACGACGTGGTGGACGGCACACGGGCACCATCAATGAAGCCAGGTGACCTCCTCATTTCCAACATTTCTGCATCGGTGGAGGGGATTTCTGATATGAACGAGACGTGACTTAGCTCTCCGGACTCGATGCTCATCTGACTCAAGTTCTTCCCGAGGTATGAAGCGAAGTGCTCCAGTTCCTGAATTAAACAGTTCCATTTGTCTTGCAGTTCTTGTTTCTCACTTTGGCATTGCCGTGTCTCCTTGAGCTCACTTTCCTTCTCACCCAGTTTCCCTTCATACATCTCAATCATTCTACTTCTCTCCTGATCAAATGCCTCCTGACACAAATCAATATCACACTCAAGCACCTCGATCTTCTTCCGCAGAGATCTCTCAGTCACTTCCCACTCATCTCGTTGCTTTACAATTATGTCGTCTATAAATATTTCCCAGCCGTCCGTTTGGGCCTCCGTGTTTGTCAATCCGATTGTTTCCACCTCACCAACTTCGACATCCCAAGCATCATTAATAATCTTATTACTGTCGTTACTCCAGCCAGAATAGCACTGACTCGGCATCATCTTCAAACTTTTCAATTTCTTCAGCACTGGCTCAACTTCTGCGACTCCCAAAGTAACCAACTTGTGTTTACGTGATCCTCCCAAAGCATCATGGCTTCTCCACGATGAGCTACAAGCAGTCACAGAGCTTTCGTATGAGTCCACAGAATCCACTAGAGAATTCGGGATCCAGGGGATGGCTTTTAAGGGGTAACTAGAACTGCTGCTGAGGGTACCAGCATTTTTAAGAAGCCCGAAAAACGAAGTCGGTCTGAATCCCTTGAGACTCCTCATTTGATACCAAAAATAACAAAGGGAAAAAAATGGTACGGAATGGAGAACAAATTGAATAGAACATTTCATGTCGATGCACGTTTCTTCCAGCTCGAAATTCCTCTGCTCATAATTTTGAAGTAGTCCTTCAAGTTTGGTTATCTTGGAACACAAGTCCCCTTCACGCTCCTCCATTTCTGCCAATTTGTACCGAAGCTCTTCAATCTTTCTCTTCTCTAAACCGAGTTTATTTTGAAGCACAAGTTTCTTTTTTTGTAGCAGTGTCATCCTTTCCTCGAGTCTGCAATTAATTAGAGATCAAAATTATACTTAAGCACATGTACAGACAGCCCTTTTCCGTAGAGTTTAGTGAGAAACCACTCAGTCAAATTGCCATCTTGGTATTCATTTGTGTGCTATAGAAGAATTGAGAGATATTACTTAGAAATTCTTGTAAACAAACCTTTGGCATAAATGTCGGTTGTCATTTTCGGCTTCCTCAATTTCAGCACGCTCCTCCTCAAGTCTCTTGTTCTCCTTTAAGAGGTAATTTACCTTTTCCTCTAGACTTCTTATGTAATTAACATCACTGAGGATGCTCAATCGACGTTCAAACTCGGAGATCTTCTGACGACACATTTGAATCTCGGTCGTAAGGTGGGTCGGACTCGACCTGTGCTTTGGAGACCCAAGGTTCTCGAGGGAAGGACTCCGATCTCTCTTGGCTTCTGATCCCGGTGCATCGTCATACCGGTGAAGAAGCTCTTCAATTTGAAACGTAAGACAAGCGAGCTCCCTATTTATGCTGGTTTTGCATCCATTATTTGGTTTTTCATCGTCAGATCCGGGACTTTCAAAAATACCACTTTCTTGGAGAGATACACTTTCAGAGCAGTCACTGCTGCAGGAACTTCTCGACTCAAGTACGTTGCCGTTACTATTGGCACTCTCGTAATCCTTTTCAGTCTGCGTGAGATTGAAAATGAATAATTAAGAAACGTAGGACTATGCTTTTTTCTAAAAAACACACTTACAACTTCTGTCAATGGAAGACATGGCATCTCATGCGAAGGCTTCTCTTCATCATCCTGGGGAGAAGCTGAGGCCTGTAACAATGGAAATATGAGCCTCAATAAGAAGCAAAAACCACAACTACCTTTCGGGAAGTAAACTCTGAGATGCGAACATACTTGTCGAGTACTCGTGGATGGGTTGACTTCTTGAATTTCCAGAAGACGGAATTCGAGGAGTTCATTTTGATCTTTACATTCACGCAACTCATCTTTCAGCTGTTTGATGATTGATTGCAATACAGAAACCTTATGAGTTTCCTGTTCGCATTCTTTGATCATAAATTCTTCAAGACTTTTCCCTTCCTGAATCTTGCATTGATTTAGCAATGGAAAATCAACCGAAGAAATTTGACTGGATGGTGATTCCGTCGGAGGACTTCCCGAAGCGAATTCATCCTCTTTTGTTCCCGATAGGCTTTCTTCTTCACTGTCAGCTTCGGGAAGAGTTTCCAATCCAGACCCTCCACAGTACTATGCATGCGAACCAACGAAAAAATTCAATTGCAATTCATCTCAAGACACATATTGTGTTGGTTGCAATAGCTGTTTATTGTCATACATGAACCAAAGCTTTTATAAGAATTCCATTGTGGAAACAACCGTGACTTCTCTCTATATATCGGCTGTGTATGCATGTATACACAATCGATGATCAAAAGTTCTAGCTTCAGTCAAATCGTGACGATTTATTTTTGGCTTATCATCCATCATTTTGAATTTTACTCAATACTAAAATTGGTTTGCGGCTAACCCTTTAATAAATATTTTGGCTGGGTAGTTTCTAACCGAAAGAACTGAGATTGTATCAAAGATTTAATAAAGCAAGAGAGGAAGTTGAAATTAAGCTTGTGAGCATCTCTCTTTCTTTCTTGGGATGAATAACAATCCACTTAATATCTTTATTCTGTCATCTACGTGTTTTTGGCTTCAAACATTGAGAACTGCTTGGAAGTTGAAACTAGGAAATGTCTACGGTATCAACAGGAAAATAAAGCAACATGGAAACAATGTAAATAAGCCGATAATTTGTCTGTTAGAATCCCACATCTTCTGTAAGTTTGAGAACAAGTATGCCACAGAACTCGCAACCACAAACAAACAGAAAGTTCTTTCATCTTTGATTTGCGTGAAATTAGGGAAATTTTGTGATTCCTGAAGTTATTCAACAAGTAAGCCTTTGTCGTATCGTGTTCATTAAAAAGGCTATGACTATGTATGGGTGTACCATTATTAAATTAACTTCTCGACAGTCTAACGTGAATATCGAGTCAGTCTTACTTTCGAGACAAACACACCAAATCTACTTTTACTTGGGTTTATATCTCTCACTATTGGTCAGGTTATCCCAATTTCCGTGAATATCACAGTCTCCTCTGCAGGCATTTAGCATCACCAGAATCTTTGCTAGCGTGCAAAATCTTTTTAGTCGAAATGAACTGAATAATACAACTTTACCGTTGAGTAGTATATAAGACTCTCACCAACTGCACTACTTATTATGACGCCTCTCATACGACACGACTCTCTGTAATCCTTACTCAGCCCTTTAATGCATGCACAAAGACTTTAAATATAATTTAAAGAATTTAAACAACAAAATGTGGACCAGTGACATTTTTGAAACGATTAATTTGTACAATTCCATGTGAATATTGCTTGTGTGCGTCATGCCATAATTTTTTACGTGATTACACGCTCTAGAAATTACGGGTAGTAGTTCTTTCACTAATCGTAAGTAGCATAATTGCATGCTACTATGTGAAGCAAAGTGCTAAACAAATGTAAACATGAAGGTGCTTCAGGTTAGAATTAATTTTAATACAGGAAAAAACGCGTCGTACCTGGCCGAATTGCTCAAGGTGGTGGTGATAATGGGAGATATTATAATTAGGTTGATACCGGTTGACTTGTGCGACAGGTAGGAGATGATGCGGGTCCAACGAGTGAATTATGTCAAACTCCTTCATTGTTCTACATGAAGACGATTCATGCTTCTCATGGACTTTCAACTGAAAATGGCTCACACTATACGGCCCCTTGGTACTGCGATCTCCACGGAAATTCTGAAAGTGATAAGTATAAAATGAAGGTAATTACATAAAATAAGACGCTTTGCACTTTATGAGCTTATGCATATTCGCCATTTTGTTCAGTACATAAACATAAGTAGTAGACGAATGTGTGAGGTTGTCTCAAGTCTGAAGACGTAAACTACATTAGAAATCCACTGATAGAGAGGTTGTGGGTTAAAATTTTAGAAATGGTTGTCTGTTGATGTGATCGTCGCGTATAAGAAGAAGAGAAAAGTTCATAAATCCAAATTGGACCTTTTTTGCATATAAACGGATTCATTTTTCTTCATCGGCCACTTTCGTTGGTTTACATTACTTCGCATTGTTCCCTTGTCCAATCAATCTTGGAGTGAGAAAGTAGAGCTCGTCTAATAAAATGTGTTTCATCCCAACGCTTAATATTTCCTTCTTACTTTCATCATGTGGATGATTAGGAGTTAGTCTTCTTCTGACACCCTACTGCTTTACCTACTTTTCCTTAACGATACTTCACATTATAAAGATTGCTTGTGCTCATGTGAAAACATTAAAGGACTCCTTCCAAGCATCTGCCTACACACACTCACTCATATCCATGCACACCACAATCTTATTGTGCTCCTCATCGTCGCCATTATTTTAAAAAATAGAAAGGTGCATACATGTCAAGTTTCATTCTAAATTTGTTATGCTTGTCTTGCTCTCCTTAAGATTACACGTGTGTGCATAAAATTTCCGAAAAATAATAATAATCCTCGCAAAATTTATGAGCAAGGCAATTTCACCATTGCTCCTATACAAAATAAAATATATTACAGTCATCAGCTCTGAAGGAAGGAGCTCATTTATAAAGGAACTCTCAATAGGAACAAAATAATGTTTTCGTTGAATACCAGGTGCACTTTTTAAACTGGTAAAGAAATGGGCCTCTCAAAAGATCCGTACAATTACAAGGCAATGCCAACTCACATTCAGTTTTTGTGCTGATTAAGAATGGATATTTAAAATCCATCAATACAATTTAATTGGGCTTGCCAATGAGGTAGTCACAGTCATCGTCATAACTCAATTCACAATCATTATTACGGAGCGTCTTCAGCCCACAAAGTCGTATACATACACACTAACTCTTCACTCTTCATCATTTAGAAGGAGCAGAAAGCTTAATAAAATTTAATATGCAGGTACATGCAAGACACAGCATCTCAATAAAATCCATCTGCTGCTGCTTATCTCGTCCATTCTGAGTAAAGCATCTCTTTGTTATTAAAGCTGGTTGTCCCAATTTTCTCGTGTTTTTTTTCTGTCGGTATCAGAGGAATATTTGCATTTATTTTTTTCTGTTGTGCCAATTCTCCTATTATTCTTTTATCCATTACTAATTAAGAGATATTGAATTTGTCGTGTCAGTATTACTGTTACAGCTAGTCCTGTCACCTGTGGACTTTGATTTTAATTCATAAAGGTATTTATGCATACAGTCCCCTCCTGTCAAAATGGAAAGGCATAAAGGAATACAGTTTTGAGTTTTGAGAGGAAAGCTTTTTTGATAAACTCGCCAAGTATTTTTCTTAAGAGCCTAAAGAAATCATTATTTTATACTAGGCGACAGAATTAACTGCAGCAAAACTAAATTAGCCTCAACTGTTTTGGCGATAAGAGGCAGTGGTGAACATCTTTAAGGTTTCATTGACCTTATAGTAAATGGCTAAGCGTCTTGTGTTTATGCTGAGAGTAATAATAATTTACGCGAGTTTCTACGCGTTCCTATTGAATGTCAGAAGACTACGGAGGAGTTTTGCAGAGAGTCTACAGACGAGTAGAATCAGTAGAGAACAAAACGATGGCTTACTCGTCGAGGAGGAGAGTTTGTGTGTGTGTACCTTGAGGTTATGTCCATAAGCTGTTGAGTTATTTTGGCAGCTTCATTCTCAATTTCAGTTTTCTGAATCATGGTTGTTTGAACTTTTAACAACGTGTTTAATTTATCCTGCTCACGATGAGAAATTGATTCGTTCGTGGCTACTTGACCTCTAAAAGAAATTGATCCTGATTCAATCTCTGTTGCATTTTAGCCGGACTGAGTGAGTAACAGAACGGTATGAAGGCAGAGGATGGTGCCTAACAAGCGATAGACAGATAGAACATGATCTTAGACTTGTATTCGTTGTGCTGAACTGAAGGGCTCAATTATCTTGTCTCTGTATCATAGAGGTAGGTGATTCAAAGTCATGTAACTTCGTAGTGAGTAACTTAATAATTCATTTGCACCTTGCATCTTGCTCTGTTTTCAATTTTGATATTACATTTACCTATTTGGCCCCAGAGTTGTGAATGGGGAAGGAAGAAAACTAGCTCACTAGGAGGTTTTGCTTTGGTTCGCGTTATTTATTGTGACACCAATGATTCTAGCAGTTTTAATGTGCCACTAGGCATTATAGAATATCTAGTTTCTAGATATGTTGGGATCTTTCATGAATATACCATTATTCCAGCAATGATCCTACAACCACACAGCCATCACCCAGAAACCAGAAAGTCATTAAACTGTATCGAAATTTTAACTGATTCATTTAGCAGGAGTGGGACTCGCCACTGAGCCAGAACCACTGAGTTCGTTGTATTGGGTCACTAAATAGAAGGCGTTCTATAATGAACACATCCTTTATTACCACCGTAATATCACTCATTCTAGTTAAATAATTACTATTGTGGAAAAATGTTGTATATTATGAATTAAAGCTGCCATAAAAGTTTTCACTCTCCATTTCGACCTTACGAAATGATGGGATGCAGCACCGTACAGTCAACAAAAACCAACAATGACTACTAATCACTTTATATTGCGTTACAAAGCCCACAAATGGATGTGTGTTATTAGCAAACATTCAAGCGCCATTAAAATTAATAGCGGGCATAAATATACAACACTTGTGCTCTTAAAACCCAGCAATTACAGGTGATCCAATAATCACGAGTGTTTGCGAACAATGCACACACGTCCATGAGCTGTTTGTTGGACATAAGGAGATTTGTATTTGGGATTCATCACTAATGAAAAACTACTTGTTTCAACAATTATCCATCGAATACAACCGGTTAGGTTGCACTTGCAGCAATTAGACGGAAAGAATATTTGGCCGCAACAGAGAATTCAACACCATTCGCCGTCTAAGGAAGTCCTTGTTTAGCACCAAATGGCCAGTGTGTATTGACTAATTCATTTAGCAAATTAAAGTGTAAGCATCCCACACCTCTAAAAGTGTTTCGTCTCGTTATCTCTCCGCCTCATCGTACGTAAATAACCAGTTCGAAACTGTGGCTCACATTTACCCATTTTTGTGTGGTCTGTCATGTCATGTGTAGTACGAATATGTGTGAATCAATTGTTACTCTAAGCACGTCCACTGGTCCACTGAAAGCTCCTCTCTCAATGAACCCACGCACATCGTGTATTCGCCATTCATATGAATTACACCATGAAATGTATCATTACAAATTTATACAAATCATACACGTGCATCGTTTTGCAAGGGTTCTCCTTATTAACTCCCCCATTTGCTCTAAGAACATCACTTCTGTCAGTCAGTGGGAAGATGAAATTGTTTCTCGATCTTTGACTCAACATTTGCTGATTCTCTGTTCACTACCAGAAAAATACACCTGTCGCACCTCGTTATTTCAGCTATCGTCATTTTGTTCCAGATGATTATATAACTCTATTATGGAAGGAAAATGTTCTGTCTTCATAGTTAGTAAATTTCAACACTGAAACAATTTTAAATTTTATGTGTCTGTAGATCTATTACAATTTTATGAATTTGTTTTATGTCAAACATAGACGGCATGGCATGTGGACAATAAACAGGTGAGAACAAAATTTAGAACTCATAGGTACACCGAAGTTCACGATGTCAATTAAATTCAAGTCATTAAAACCTTTTGAGAACAACACTGACTGATTGTGAGTAATTGAGAATATGGCAAATAACTATGCAGTTCGCTTCTGGCATGAGAAGTTTATGAGAAAAATTATGACCAATTGAAAATAATTAAGATTTCTTTTACAAGGAAAAAATAGAACAGGTAATCTAAAGATATCTACTTAAATTATTCTTACGAATTCAGGTATCGGAAATTCTATTAAACTAATAAGCATTTAATTATTGGTGTTCGTTCACTGGCGTACTCATTTTTAATCTCTCATTTAGTTCAGCTCGTAGAAAGTTATGAGTGGGGAATGGGGATACATACGCAGTAAAAACTATTTGTATTAAATCGTTTGAAATTATATTAATATTGTAATTTGCAATTTAGTAAAAACAGGAATCTCCAATAATTTTCCAATTTGTACAGACTAACAATTCACTAACAAGTGAATTTAAGAAGTAAACAATTTGAATACCAGTTTCGATGCTAAATTAAATCGGCTCGGATTAATATTTAATTTACTCAATCTTAACATTGCGACTGACCACTGAAAGGCTTGCTCGTTCATAATGTTACTAATTCTTTTGATAAAGATTTTATCTCATAATTGACTGGTTCTTTCTATCAACAACACAAGTTTTCACTGTATAAGTGTGCGGCTGTCAATAACTGTCGATCTTGCACACAGATAAAGTGTATGCAGTATCAGTCGTACTGTTGCAACAATCAAACAAATCCCTGTTGGCTGTGCACTTTTAAATGCTGAGATCAAATTGAGATATATTTGTTATCATTCTTGAATCTATTTGACTTGCGACTCCTTTGACGAAATCCAAATGTCTCCAACTCAATTTAATCATTCGTGAATATGACAAAGTGTTATTAGAGAGCAAAGTATTTTAACACCTGCCTACAAACTCGCAACCTGGGATTTGTAACGCGACGATAAAACACGAGTTGCAATATCAATGAGCGACTTTCTTTTCGCCGTCATTCGGCTGAGTGATTGAGTAGTGAAGTATCAATTTCCCTATTTGTCATTAGCGAGACTTTAGTGAAGATGTATAGATTATTTTTTGCAGAGTAAGTGAAGGCTTTATTTGGAATGATAATGATTTTTGAGGAGGGCTTATTCGATATTCAGAGTGGAATGAATGAACTCATAAACAGATATTTTAAATGACAGACAGGTATAAAGAATAAGAGGGAAGTGCTAGGCGAGTAATAGAAAAGTAGGGCATATTCAAAGAAAATATTTTTTACTTCTCCTCTATTGATGCCTTTCCTCTAGCCTACTCCATGGACAGAAGTTTTACGTTCGACTTTATTTAATAACACACATATATGTGTTTGTTGTTAAGCCCTCAATTAAAAATTTGTGTGTGCAGTCTGCCGTAAGACTTGCCCATGGATCCAACTCGCAGTAATTCATTCTTTGAATGCAATAAACCATCGTAAAGAACCACCTCCAACCTCAGAAGTCTTCTTAACTTTGCCATTCTTGATTTCTACCTGTACGCAGCAGAATGTTTCATGGCACACAAAACGGGTTGTACATTCATCAAACGCTGCCTATCACTATTTTGTCTGAGCAGATTGTGTGATGGTCTGATGGTAGTAAAGTCCACGCCGGTTTTTCCTCTGTTTCATAATTTTTAGGTAAAGTTCAACAGGTTCAAGCACAATTAGCTTACTCTTCTTCCATCTCTTACTCAACTTTGATCACCCTCGGCAATCATCTACTTTATAAACCCATTAGTACTGATTGAATTGCGTGCCATTGATTCCTTACGATGACGGCATGACACAATAATGAATAGTTGTTACAAACTAAGCTGGGCACTAGTGATAACCCACAACACTGGTCATCCGTTGTTGATCCGTTTACTCACACGCATGTCCTCATTAATTCATTCACGACACAAGTGCATCTCATTCATACATGAAGATGAGTGGATTTACAATCGACGTAACTTATGATTATGACTGTTGGCCAACAACCCGACATCTTTCATTTTTACTATTTAAATTCTTTGAATTAGACTTTTCTTAATCTTACTTCCTCATCATCGTAAACCTAAATCCTTATATGGATGTGGATTTACATTTCAAAATAATTCTATTATTGAATATTCCTCATTAATCCATTCAATTCTCAACGGTTCTCTCATCTGGTTGTGCACTGCCTATGAAATCTTAATGTATTATTACAACCAGTGACCGGTGAGACTGACAAATCACGGATTGTGTAGCGGTTTGATATTACAACATCAGAGATTAGACAATTTTTAAATTTGCACGAGCCATAAAACTAACTTCTACTAAAGGAACAAATTTCAGATTATAATCTGTAGCCCAAATAAAAACTAGCATAGATTTATTAATTACTATGAGTACACTAAGTCGGTTCTAAAACGTAAAGGTTCATCATTTTAAAATCTAATTTATTAGTTTGTTGATTTGATGAGCCTATTCCTATAATGTTTCTCACCCATCAGTGCTTAAGGTTTATCTGTGATAGTTCAACTTGATGATACACTAATAACTTAATATTGACTGTAACAAAAGGTTAAACTCTGAGGGTTTGAAACTAGTTTTTAATGGAGTATTTTTTACACGCGAATTCGTACAAGGCAGTAGAATAAGTGCATCCGTGGTTGTTGTAACTTGTAAGCTTGTAACCCAAACAGTAAATCGGATATGGTTGGATTCTCACGGTTTGTGGGGTGAAGTGCAAATGATGCCACTTGAGATGACTCCAGAGAGGATATCTTGGAGGAAACCTTCTTACCTCTTTCTCACGCAAGTTGGAAGAGAGTCTGGGCAAATCCACATTCCACAAATGTCATTCATGCGTCTTTTATTCCACTTTTGAAAAGAAATACTTGAGCACTAAAACAAAACTTAGTTCACTGTGGTTGTGTCGAAAGCTTAAGATCCGATTCTAGTGACCCAGAAGAACAATACGGAGGAATCCTTTGGTTTGTCTCAAAGTTGGAAGATGCGGACAAAGGAACAAAGTCGAAGTATGAAGCAGCTAATTCAAAATAGTGTTTTGTTAATGATAGGGCTGCAAAGAGAAGTCGACAGTCACTGTCTCGTGTGGAAGGCTCTTCCTTTAGAACTAAATAAAAAGAAGACGACTGCTGTGGAGATGCATTCTTGAGACGGCAAAAGTTTCGCTTCGTATGTTTACTGCTATAGCATTGTATTGTTCACGGCAGCTACACCGTCTAACTAACTGAGAGCTCCTTCCTAACCAACAAGGGATTTGGCCATTCTCTCATGCTACCACATTATCAATTGTTAAGCTCGCTTGCAATCCTTCGTTTCTAAGTCTAAGTTTGCGAGATGTACTCGTTTTTTTACACCCTCAACTCAAAACTACTTTCACAATTGATGCTGAATACTTCGAACGAACACCCCCACCACCAACATCAGCGAGTCTTGCCTTCATCTACTCCTTCGTTATGGTTTTTCTAAAACTCTTAATACCCATGTGAATAAACCACTTTGCCACTTGGTTCTAATTACTTAAATACCACAATTTCTTACATGCACGTCCGTATAACACTATAATACTCCTAATTCCCTAATAAATCTAATGAATTGATGTTTTTACTATTGTTTCCATCCTCCGATGTTGGCTTTAATTTAATAGGTCGCCGTATTCCTGTAATCTACCACTAACAACTACACTAACTGCAACTCTTCCGTCCGCTCGATCCCGTTTTTACCTATCGATCACCAACTTCAACTTGGCTGTGTTTAATCAACCTGGTCATCTGCAAGAAACTTCAAGAAAGGAGGGTAGGAGAAATCCGTGAGCATTTATATTTTCACATGGACGACACTACACAACCACACTTGCTTATAATACATTTAATACATTGGTTACACGCTGAGGAATCTCACTGACTGAAACTTCCTTTCATTTCGCAATAAAATTTAATGACTCTACGAGATCTCCAACGGTGAGCAGTGCGAATCTTCCACTTGCTTATTAGGTCTGCCTGGGTGAGATAAGGATCCCTGTCTCGCACGCAGATTTAAAACTCAGTGGTCGTAGGAAATTGGGAATAAAGCTCAAGAACTCATCATCATTGTCAAGTGCACAGACTGCAACTTGCACATCGTGATTATCAAATGATTCACTTTGCTCTTATAACAGATACAATCTTGTGATTACAGGTTGCGAAATCATAAAATCTCATCCCTCTCCCATTCAACTTACACGCATATTCCTCAAAGATACTTTCAAACTTCGAACGAATCAAGAATGACTGACTGAGTCTGCTGGGCTTCTTTGGCCACACTGAATTTTCAATGGCCGTATAAAAATAATTATTGGGTAACATTCTACCGTGCCCAAAATAAGTAAGACCATTCAGAAAGCACGATCTCAACATTCTGAACATTCCTACTTGTAAAAAGCTTCTTTGCTCCTGCAAAGAAGGCTCTACTTACTTAATGACGGATGGATTCTACTGCTTCAAAACTATTCATGCCATAATAATCTTAACTTGTACTAATCTTCCGACAAGTCTTTTAGATGATTTCAATAACTTTATGATAGCCTATCCTTGTGGAAACTAACTGTATAGTTAGCCCCATGTTTTCTACATATTTATTTGCCTGTTGCTTGTGCAGTATGCACTGAGTTTTATTAGGAACAGTCAGTGAACATATAAAAAGTCGTATTAAAACTATACTCATTACTTTCAGTCTTTCTTCTGCTGTGTGTTAATACAAATTGCGGCCTCCTGTGTAGACACCACCTTCTGTATTCCACCTCAAGCATCGTTTAATTACTTACCCTGATGTATAAATATTTACACGTGTGTATGCAAGATTTTAGAATGTTTTTGTTTAACTTGAGTTGTGTTTAATCAGAGAAAACTTAAGTGAACACGGAAAGATAGTAATTACTTGAGAGTAGTACATGAGATCCTACAATGAATTCAAGTTGGATTTTTGCATTGCTTTGTCTTCATACGGGAATAGGATGTGATGACACCAGAATTGTCATTCCGACATATTTATTTCCTCAATTCATAAAAGTTTTCAGTCCCATTTAGATTGCGGGATGGGCAAAAAACCCGGCTAACCAGGATATGTAATGGCAAATCTTAACTCTCAACTCGATAAATGTTCAATTATTAATAGGGAATTGTGGAAGTTCTCCAATTCAAATGGCCTGATCCCATGGAACTTATTATTGAGTGTATAAATGTTCGCACATTTGATGAGATAGAGTTGCAAGGAGTGGTGAAGAAACTGCCATCATTAAAAGATCTCATAACAAGTTCACACTGAATGAGTTTGCATTCGTCTTGAGACGAGAGGTGAAAAGTTTGGCGTGGATGGGAACGAATTAAGGAAGAGGATTCAATTTCGGGATTAATCTACCAACGTAATGAGCGCAACGTCTTGTTTTGCGGAGAGAGAGAGCGTTCCAGATAAAACTCCTTTTACATGATGATGTATTAATAATAGATAAAAGTTGAGGATTTTTTGAGGCATGCAATGAGATCAGGTAATGGAAGTTTTTGCTACGAATCCTTTTCCTTCCTTTTTGCAGCAGACCGACAACCTGACAATCAGTATCTCAACGAAGTAGGATGTTGCCCTCGCACTTCTTGCAGCCACGAGGAAACACATCAAATCTTCCGTTCTCTTTCGTATAATCATTACCGTATCAGGATGAACATCACGTAAAAATTTATAAGCTTATTCAGCCAACTGAACATCTTTAAGATTGGAATGACTTCCGAATCTCAGTTCGTCGTCATCATGTATTAAACACGTCAACGGGCTAACAAAAAACCCTTTTTTCGTCCATAATTATATGATGCTGAGATCGCATGCTATTCCAATGTTAATTAGAGAAACACAAAGGAAATGTTCCATAATAGAATTCACTCTTTCCGTTCTCCCTATTCTGCTTATGTAAATGCTCGTGAGTCTTTGACAGGTGAATTTCAGTGGAGATCTCCTTCTAACGATCTGCGCATTGTACTTCTAATACACAGAGATATATGTAGTTAAAAACTAAGGAATCAGATCGATGAGAATATTCCAACGCGTGATCTCTTTTGAGAATTTCTAACCTTCTAGTCGCAAAATTCCATTCGAAAACACATTCATTAATAATTGTGCAACCTCCACCTCTAGCAAGCACCAAAAATATTAATTCCCTAGTGTTCATGTGCACATGAAATGTTTTTTGTTATGCCGAGATGATATTAAAATAACACAATAAATCTGTTAGAGATGCTAAAAAATTCGTCATAGATAAATGAAGAGGTCTAAATGGACACACAAGTAACAAGAACGCGTTACATGGCATAAAACTATTAATACGTGAGAGTTCATGTGAGAGTTCAATTTGAAGAATAAGCATATGTAGGTATATTAAATCATAGACAATTAGTGGATGAATAAGTTGGGAAATTTCACCTTTTTCCTTACAGGTCCTCCAGAAGATGCTTCAGGAACTTTCTTATAAGGAGCATGAGGAATTTCTGTCATGTAGGGGGATGATATCCCACTTGACGCAGGTTGGGGTGTGTGCATTGTCGAAATGCATTGCTGAAGTCGGTCAATCGTGGCCTCTCGGTCTTTCAACTCCCTCAACTAAAGATTACAGACGTGTGAATGCATCACACACACTTACTTTATTAATATACAGTAATGTATGAGTCTATTAGTTGACCAAAATCCTTAATCAATCATTAAAGTAAAGATTAATGGTCTGATGGTATCCATCATTTGCAATCCATCTTGACATCACATCATACAGCGTTGCAAAGAAGAAAGCTTTTGAATGTTTAGAAATACGGACTGCTTTACCAATAGCTGTGTTTGCCGTCCGAACTCCTTCCATAATGATTGGAGTCCCTTTTTGTTCTCATCGCTTGTCATCTTCCCCAAAGCTTTCTGTTTTGACCGCTGACCATACGATGACTTTTGAGCTTTCTGTAATTCCTGCAATTTAGATTGAAATACGATTACCACATGTTATTTCTTTTAAAAAACTCAATAAATTTTATCGAGTATTGGCGAGACTTCTCATTTTCATTCATCACCATTAATCAAACATCTCAAGTCTCGACATCTAGGTTGAGTGCCAGGAATTCGGCTTAAGTACTAATATAAATTTTACAAAAGTTTTCAGGTCAAAGTTATTATTTTATTATAAATATATTATTTGCTATTCAGTGTTTACTCCTTATTCAGCCCTGAGAGCTTGAAGAACCCTCATCGTGAGTAACATTGGACATATTTATGAATGAATTTAAGTAAAATCTCCCCTCTTTACGTTTAAGACCTGAGACATTCTTAGTAATCAAGATTAAGCAAGTCGTGTTAAAGTGGATGATCACGGTAATTGATAATGACATGCCCTTCAAGGTTATCACGCAAATTTTCAAAGTCGAAAGTTAAAGAGCACACGTGAGTGTTCATCTGGAGAATCTCTATTACATTCTAAAGTTTCCTTCACGTCTTAATCTGAGGAACTTATTTACTCACGAACATTTCATCAAGAACTACAATAATGTCCTGCACGTTGTTGCAATTTAATGTAAGTCAGTTTTATTACAACGTTACCTGTTGAGTGTGACTAAGCATTGTAGCAAGTTGATTGTTTCTGTTCGTCAATATAAAGAGATCAGATCGGAAGTTCATTTTCAATTGTTCCTTTTGTCGTAAGAGAGCTTGATTCATTTCCCATTGTAACCTGTGTGTATCAACAAAACATGAATACAAATCCCCACATAGTTTCTAATTTTCTCTGTTTCTCATCCACTCCTATAAAATTTCTTTGCATAATAATTGTCATCAACACAAATGTGTATTATCATGTCGTCAACCACTACACTTCTACACTTCTGGTTCCCAAGTATATTCAAATAAGAAGTTTAATTATCTCACACAATATAAATATCTACTTTCATTATGAGCGTGCAAAATGCAAATGTCACTGAATAAAAATGGACTTAAAGTAGAAGTGTGAAGATCAAATGTCAGGTTGAATAAAAATTCCCATACGCCATGTGAACTTTCACTCACCCTAAAATTACATTTGAGGTAGGGCGGTGTGGGGCTATGCCCAACGCTTCCAACAAAACTTGGTTACTTCACAAACTTCCTACGTGCTTTATTATTATGATTATAATGTTGCATTGTAGAAACGCTGAAAATATGAGTGGTATACTAATTATGCTCATTTTTTCAACTCCAACAGACCTTCATTTGATCGTTCCCTTCCTTTCATTGTCTCTGTAAATTTAGGTACTCCCTTGCTACACACACAGAAATCTTCATTAACTTATTTAATTACATATTTCTTTCCTAATTCCCTTTGCTGTAGCCACTCCAATTTCACCGTGTACCTTTACAGCTGCACTTTTAAAGTCCGTTCAGCATTGTGGGAACCAACTACCACATGAGATTCAGAAGAAAGTGAATTTTCAACAACTCAACTATAGTTTCACTTTAATCTACTTTTCTTAATGGACTTGCACCTGCCATTGTAATTGTAAATAGCTGTGAAGTCTCTTTGGAACTCAATAATGCTCAAGTAAGAGTTCAAAATTCAGGTTCAAAGTTTAATTATCCGATTTGTATTTGATTCAGACTAAACTTAATTATGACAATGGAGAAAAGCCATCCATACCTTGCTTTGAGAACCTTAGTGGCCACGTCAAACTTATTGAGATAGTGTCTTTGGAGATTTACTAGGTCATTCGTGCGTTTGTCTACCAGAGACTTTGATGTGGATTGTTCGATGTTGAGCGACTGCTGGACAGATATGAGCCTCCCTTGAAGTCTTCTTTTGGCCAGTTCCAATTTCTTAGTTTCCTTCTCCAAGCAATCACATTTTGACCTCAGTAAATGAATATCTGGGTCTGTCATTTTTTATTCTTGGTTTGTGTCTTGGCTTGAAGCTGGTTTTATACTGCTTCTCGCTGTTGAGCACAAGTAACCCAGTAGATTAGGGAGATTTACTCGCTAGCAAAATACTTGGGAGAAGCTGAATTTATTAGGAATGAGGTTTATCGTTAATGATGTCGTTTCGTTCGTCAAATTAAGGCCATAATTCGGTTCCAGATATGCCTTGGAGCAGGAGACGACGTCGTACCCTCCCAGGACCCCCAGAGCCCTGGTGGCCTTACAGGTATTCCACAATTATTGACCATGTGCTGTCTGTATGTGCGACACTCACTTTAAAAAAAGTCAAATGCGTTTGTCGTAAATGTTCGGGGACACATGCCAATTTCTAAATTTAACCATGCTCTTTTCCTTACTACAAATTCTACATGTGCTTCTCCTACTGTCATTTGAACAAGTACAACTTCGGAGCACGTTGACAGTCTCAAAGCCTCACACACATCCTACTCAAGATAAACACGCATTCAACAGTGAATCATTCAAGTATGTTTTGTCTCGCCAATCAAAAAAATGATCTTATCGCAAATGACGTAGATCCTTAAACAATATTATTCTTCTGGGTGAAATAAACTATTCCTAAAGTTTTGTTGCAGAAATATCAAATATCTTTTGGATTCGGAGCTGAGAGTCGGGAACTTTCTTTGACTCTAAAATTCAAAGAACTTCCGTGCAGACAAATAGGATTATACGAAGAGCGCACAAAAGAGCTTCAAAGTATTCATTACTGTAGACCGTCATATTGTATCGGCACGTCATATGCTTTTATTTAAACTAGGGATTTTAAATTGAAACCGACTTAGGTTTATTCACTTTATTATACAGTATAGATCGATGTATGTCTGGTTTTCCAAAGCAAATGCGACAAATGTCCATGTAGTAACAAATAATTGGACGAATCATAAATATTGAGTTGTCCTTGGCCAATAGATTTCCATACTCCCCATGGATCTAATTCTATATTGAGCATCATTATCATTTACAAGGGTATCGGATTCCCAAGAAGAAAAATGGAAGTTTGACAATGGCGAGCTTTTTTAGTTCAAAACTTTCCAGAAGTTGTTTATCTAGTTCAGAACTAATGAGAGAGTTTCAAATCCTTAGTGAAATCAAGCCTACCAAACAAGTGAAATTATATCCTATTTATTACGCAAATCACGTTTCTATTTGAAGAATGCCATGACTTATGACTTTTAAAGATGGCAACATATCACTTTAAGCGAGTTAAAAGCTGGTCTTCTTAACAAGCGTCTTCTTTTCCGTGTTTATAGAATGAATAAGTGTAATAATGATAAAAATTGGAGAGAAGATAATCTAGTAAAAGTTGACAACTTGCTATGTATTTACATACCATTAAAATTGATCTTTGTAATAGTTTGTTCTCTGTTTGATGTATGAAAAGAGTTAATCTGATAATGGACAGTAAGTATAGTTTAACCCATTCACAATTCTTGTTCCTTGTAAATCCATGCTTCATAAGATCAAATAATAATCTAGCAATCTAGATTTGTCACTTAAATGCGATCAGAGTGAAGTAATGAAAAACTATCCATCCAAACCTTGTAATTTATATTTTCAGAGATTTCTGACGTGCAAACGTGTAATCTATGAACGTGCTGACACAGCTCATCTAATTCTGCTTGTGTAGCCCTTAAATGAAATCTCATTTGATTGCATAAGCCTGGAGCAACTATTGTGTAAAAGTAGATCTTAGCGTACAAAAGAATGTCAGTACCTTCGACGCTCCGAAGGGAATGAATCAAGCTACTTTATCAAAGGGTTTAGACAAACGACAGGTGAATAGCATGCCTGATGAGGAAGCCAAACACAAGCACGAATTCCTGTCTGAGAAACACCTTTCTGAAGGCACCACAAATTTTATTTTCCAGGTGCGCTTCATCTTGCTAACAAGGTAGCCTTATAGAAAAGTACTTCGAATTGACAAGCATCCGCGTTCACTTCTCTCTCTTTCTCTCTCTCTCTCTCTCTATTCCTGTAATCCATTATATAACTACTGTGTGTTGCTGAATTCTCCCTTTCATCAGAAGTTCCTCATATATTTCTTATATGCCTCATGGTAATCTCACACACCTACTCAGTCGTCGAATGACGCCACTGAGGCATTAGTGTATTAGATCTCCGTTTATGATACTGACCTTTTTTCACTTTGATCTGGGCTGCACATCCACAACTTACATGAAAGATTATTCCTCTATTCACTCCTCTTCATTCATATAGACAAATTTAAAACAAACCTATGTATCTTCTACACCAAATCTAACACTTCCCAAGATGTTCATAAAAATTATCTTTATATAGGCCAGCGGTAGAAGCATTCTAAAATAACCACAACTATTTGAATGAAAGGTACACGCTGCATTTATGTGTATGTACGGAGACACAGGGAGTTTGAGAGAACGAATCTCCATCTCAGTGATGATGATTAAGCAAAGACAAACAAGAAGATTTGAGAATAAATAAAAAACTGAGGAGATTCCGATTTGTCAGGAAGACAAAGAGATGAATTGAAGTAAATAGGGATCTTGAGGCAAAAGCCTAAGGCATCTGAAATACCTCGGAGGGATAGAGAAAACCATGAAAATAAAGGTTTTCTTCTTGTGTCTGATGGAAGGAATGGAAATAAAGAAGTAGTACAAGTTAGTAGCATAAGGTTAGTAGTAAAGAAGAAGGAAGATTCATGCACACTGTTCAGAATTAATCCCTTTGGGAATCTTGAAGTTGCTGCACCGGTTGATTCTTAAAGAAAGCCAGGGGTTCCTCCGCGTCTTCGTTCTCTATGAATGGGTTCCTTTTTTCTTAAGTAAGCAATAAGCAGCCTATATTCCCAGCAAGTAGTGAGAATAAGAAGAAGTAGCTAGTGAGCTATTTCATTCCAATTCAAACTCGATACCTTTGTTGGTATCCAGCTTCTTCAGGGTTCGGAATTCGACTCTCTTCTTTGTACGCTGCATTTCTCCTGATCTCATCATCCTCATCTTACACTGAGAGAGCCTCATTTAATTACGACAACCACGTTATTATGCTTTGTCTTGGGCAAGGTTGCAAATAAGTGTTTATTTAAGTGCAAAACCTGCCTCGTTTGTCCTCACAGCGTATTCAGTGTCTATTGTATTCTGGTTCCTTCATCTGTCTTTCTGAGAGAGACTGGATGTGAACTGCAAACGGCATTGCAGCTTAATAGTGTGTGAGCAATCTATTGAGTCGGACATGTGACGAAACATATCTAGCAACTGTCACTCTCTTTCTTCATCCAACTTATACTTTAGTTATTCAAGGATTAGTTGCAATTGAATTAATACACACAGCCTTAATACATTAGAGAGCCTTGTGGCCTAAGAATGCATACACGTCTTCACCTTCATTAATAAAAAGAGACTCAAGTGAAATGTAGACCAGTGCATCGCAGTTCAAGGGAAAAGTAAATTGTGTGTTTGCATAGTTAACTACGATGATAAGTACAAGAGCCAATAATCAATAATTGCGGTCGTTCAATTCAGTTGGTGTGTATTGGAAAAGACTCTTACAACTCTTACTACTACAAACTACCAACTACCGTACGTGTATGTATCTGCAAGTGCTTCTCAACCGACACATACTAACATAACACAAGTGAGCAACACACTTTCCTATAATATTATCGATCTCGAGGGCTTTTAATGCAGAAAAGCGAAAGTCTACAGAACAAGTGGAGTAGAAGTGTCCATTCTATAGTGAGTAGTTGCAAACTTGTAGAATAACGAGGTTTGCTTTGTCAGTTTGCTATGGGGTTGATCAAGGTGAGATTAATTTTAGCACTGGGTAATAATTCGTATTTAGAAACACAGTTTGAACTAGAATAGACTTTTTCTGCCACATTTCCGATTCAAAGGTTGTCTTCCATACATCGAGGACATTCCTGGGATTAAATTGTGAATAAAGGAATATTATTTTAGGCATTTGTGCCGGTAAAATACATTCTTCCGGAGTTTTTGGAACCAATTTGGTTTTGGAGTTGGATTTTAAATCTGTTTATTTAACTTCCCAGATTTCAAATGGTAACTAGGTTTCTTTTGTTGATTTAATTAAATTCATTTTGCCAAAGTCAACAAATAATAGAGAGATATCTTTAAACTGTGAAGTGGAAAGTGATGGATGTGTTGAGTGTCTTGTTTTCTCAACACGTATGTTATTTTTAATGACAGTTTAGATAACGACTTGTCACACTTAGGTAAAAGAAATTGTAGGTAAACATTTCCTCTGTTATTTCAAGTTACAGTAATTACCAATAAATATCCCACTGTGTCATTTTGAGTCATTTTCTTTGTAGATCCTTTGCAGAAAATTTCTATTTGAATTATGACGTGAATAAGTGGTTTTCAGGGTGCATTGAAAGTTTAATAATTTTGACTTTAGGTGAAGTGTGTTACGAGATACAAAAATAATGTTGCAATATTTTATTTTTTATTCAATACGTGACGTGTGTTTTTTGTTCATTTTCAGAGTTGAAGCAGACGCGCTTAATTAGGATGCGATGATCTCAAGAGACTTTGAAATGAATAGGAGACGAGGTCTCTTGAGGTCGCAGATGACGAAGGATATCCAGTTGAATTGTATGCCAGCCAGAGATAAGAAACTTGCAGCGTCAGTTGATTCACTGGACACACACGATAGGTTTGTTGTGGAATAATAACACACATTGATTTTAATGATTATTATAATGTATAGCTAAATAAAATATGATTTAATAGTTACAGCAAACGGAGAGATGGCGGATCACAGGATTCTGATTTCGAATGGCGATCTACTCCGGATGTTATGAGTCTTAAACAAAGCATCAACTTTGAGTGCAGCAATTCAATACCTATTAATTTCTCAGAAGCGTGGTCCTACTTTCAAACTTGTGACTTGTCTGCTCATACTGTGGGTTATTATATTTGAGAAATATTTAAAATATATTAAAAAACCCCAGGCAATAAGTAAATTGTGAAATCCTATTTCCTACTCAGAGTAATCGAATTGAAGATGGAAAGCCCTCAAGTGGAAAGATTCGCTCAAAAATTCAAGGTCTCGTTGGAAACTCACTGCTAAACTCCGCTCTGATTCCGGAGCGTGATCTCATCTTCGCTATCACAGCTTGTAAGTCTTCTGGTGTATTATTATTAATATGCTGCTCCTATTTGGGTGATAAATGACTAACGGGTTTCTTCTAGGTCCTATGATTAATGAGTTAAGTGTTCATAGAAGAATTTTGCAAAGTCTTTTCGTATTCTTCACAAAAAAACCAACGTGTCCACGGTTCGGGTCGCACTGGGAGGAGATAGGATTCCAGGTATAAAACGCGTGTGTTACGGCTGCGTTTAAAATTATATTCAATGTGTAATACTGTCCTCGTTGTATCCTTCAGGGTCAAGATCCAGCAAGTGACCTTAGAGGCGTGGGAATGTTCGGAGCTTTACAAATGTTGTACCTTAGTTCATCTCAAGAAACGAAAGAGACCTTAGCCCCAGAAGTTTTCGAACTCTCTCGGCACCCCATTCATCAGTTTCCTTTGGCAGTTCTCAGTTTAAATGTCACTCGAATGACTTTAGACGCGTTCAGAGACGGACTGCTGAATAAGTTTTGCCATAAATATGGAAGTGCCATTATGGTGGTTAATCAATTCTACTTGGCAATCATGTACAGAATATTCAGAAAATGGAAGGACAAGGGAATGACTATTCATGATTCGTGTTTCCTTCTGAAAGGTAAAAAAATATGATTCATATTCACACCTAATTAATTCCGTTTCGCTACGCTTTGGAAAGCTAAAAATCACTTTGTGTCGTTTTAGCTGTTGAGAAGTGGTGTAGAGCGCATCCGAAGAAGGCATTTTTAAGGCTACAGGAATACATGGGACAGTTTGGCGTAACTGGAATGATACAATCAAACCGTAAATCAAAGGGAAAGAAGAAGAAGCTAAATCACTTTAATAGTGAATCTAATCTTTCGTGGCTGGACTTGACGAAACCTTCGTTGGAAGTATTTATATGAAATAATTAAAGAAAAGAGGCTTTACACAGGTTGCATGTGAATGAGAGTCGTTGGTTTAAGATTATGTAACGCGTACCAAAGCAACGTCATTGTTAAATTGCTAGCCAGCCACTGTAGATTTCGGAGAGATATGTACTTTATATTTTAGTGTGATAACGTAGTAGCATCACAAAGCTCAATAAGGTTTAATGCGAGAAGGAGAAAAGTATTAGTCCTGTAAATTAATTGAACTCATATGTCCTTCATCAAATCATGTAAGGTACAATCCTAATGTTTTAAATAGTAATGGAACTTCACGATCTCAGTACATTTGCTCACTTCTATAATTGTAGCTGATACATTTACGCGTATTTTATGGATATAGTGATTATAGATATATTGACGCACACGATTTAATGTGGAGCAAGCCAATTGAGTTTTGTACTTCTTCATAATACAGTGACAACGAATACTGCTATTTCATTCACACAAAATGTTTGTAACTGTTTGCAAACCACCAACAGATACACTTTTATTTACCTTCTTGATGGAGTTTTGTCTGATTATGTAGAATATTCCCCATTCTACGTTTGGAGTGGGTGAAATTATATTTTTCTTACCTCAGAATGAAATTGTGTAAAATTTTTCCATGTAGAATCATATTCATTTTTTAACGAGATGGACAATCAAAATCAATCTTTTTTTACACATATGTAGCCTATAGTTCTATTAATATATTTTATCGTAGCACGTTATTTCCTATACTTGCGCTACCCAAATGTGATCCATTTGTGATATCAAAAACTGATGGAAAGTCGACAAAAGTTCAATTTTGTTGCAAGATTTCTGTATTTAAACCAAATCACATATAAAAACAGAGATTTGCACTTCATAAATACAGAAGATTTCGCTCACGACGCTTGATAAGGTGTAAGTTTGATTTAATTCACTCCTGCCTACGTTTACATGATAAATTATAAGACTACTTAATTGTCACTTGTAGTGGTAGTTCATCTTAACAATTATATTCTTTTCACTCTTAACAGTGCTGAGGCATTTAACTCTTCGAATAGGTAATACGTTATAAATAAGAGTATGTCAGATAACCTTTCAACTATTGTCAGTAGCTATTAAATACATTACAAGAAATTTGTCTACGTCTAAAATCCGCGTTTAATTTTCGTTTACCCTGTTTTAAAACTTGCCATCAATTAATGTGTTAATTTTTCTTGTGTTTTGTTTTTCCTCGTATACTTCTATTCTGTTTCTGAATTAAGAAAAGAACGTTATTTTTATTGCTGTGTCATAAAATCATATATTTTTAATTAAGTACACTTGATGTACAACAAATACTACATGGAACACTTTATTTTAAAAAGCAGACAACTGTTAAATATAATTTGAAGTTGAACCTCGAAATCATTGCTGAATAAATTCAAGCATACAACAATTTAATGACAATGAATAATCGTCATGGGTTATGTTAATTTGCGTTCATGTTTTAAGAATGCTGCAATAATTTGTTGTGGTGAAATATGGTGTTTAACGTCTACTAACTTGACCTGCATCCTCCTCTTTTGCATTGAGTTAACGCCTCCTCCTGCAATAAATCTTTGATTGAATGAAAATGATAGCCTACCTCGTACGTACGAAGTAACCTTAAATGGAAATTCTGTCACTTTAGATGTAAGTCTACGTGAGCATTTACTCACACTAATTCCTGGTAGATGTAGATGCATGGGGCCATTAACAACGATCCTTAAACGGTAACGAGAACATTAAAGCTAATCTTGGAATACCGCGATGAATTGTAAAGGAGCAGTTGCTTATAAAAAAGTAACACTACGTGAACGCTGATGAATCAGAAAGCCGGCAAATCCTTATCATCATCAAATTAGACCATCACATGCATTTCCTTGCATTCAGCCGTTGAATGGCCGTGTGTTTGTGTGTGTGTGTGTGTGTGTGTAGGCATCAATAATGCTTCGAGTAGGAAACGGACTGATACGGAATTATCTGCGTCGGAAATGTTTGGTAGCTGGTGGCTGGTGGTAGTAGGGAATAGGGATGCCAATTTTGTCAATTGTGAACAATTGTGGATCTACACTTACTTAGTGCACACAAACAGTGTGGCGATGAAGATTGAATGACTAATAATCCAACCCACGCGTCGTATCACTGTCTGTCTGGTCCTTTGTAGTTTGTACCAACTGATGACTGACAGTAATTTATATGCATTATGCATAAATGAAAATGCGATTTCGCGATGATTGAGTTCCGTGCATTAAAACTATTAACCACCAACTAGTTCGTTTGGTTGGGTAACTGAGAGCAATAAGCAATATAATAAGCGTACGCAGGAGGAGGAAGAAGTTTCGAATGGATGTTTAACTAAATGTTTAGTAACGATGATGTATGATGATGATAGTTGCAGAATTTTCATAGATTGGAGATGTAGGAAGGGTTAGTAGGGATTAGGATGAAGATGAGATCCGTATGAGAAGAAACTTTTAGGCATTCACATCCATCCACAGTCAACAGTATCGCGTTGAAATCTGAGACGATGAACCAGAATTGCCAGAGTGTAGAATTGTGCTCGAGGCAAAACGGCGATAAAGCTAAGTAAAAGAACTCTCCTGCATTCATACTTCCTCCACACAAACCAACTTCATCTCTGAAGCGAAGGGTAGATACACAACAAGTTTATTGCATTCATTGCTCCTATGCTAAATGGCTTACACACTAACTTATCTGGCTTAAAAACTAGATACATTCGTAGCATTGAATGATGGATGTATACAGATGTACCTTATTATTATACTCATACTCACACGGCTCGATCCTCATTATCCTCAAGTTATTCCCTTAAACTGATTCGGCAAGAATAAACATATTATATACATTTAAAAATCAAATTCACCCTGCTTGAATTTATTAATCTCGGATTTGTCATATTTTTTAACAATCAAACACACCACAAAAATATTTATTTATCACCGCAGCTCCTCTCAGCCTGTGTAATGAATTGTAATGAGGGATTCGTCTTGCGGGTCTATAAGACTGTTGATACCACCTTTACTACTACTACTACTGCTACTTTATTATCAACCTACACGTCTTTTCCAATGGTGAAAGTATTTTAAAGTCGTCTAAAAGGGACCATTACTTCACTTTTTGTGTCCAACAGACACAAAAACCTTTCGTGCCGAGTGTAGTTGAAGTTAAAAGTGTTCTTCATTCATAAACAACTGTGCCTTCATCAACTGAGTACAATACTTCTGACTTACAGAATTCATATTTGGAATTATTTATTATTAATTATATCAAAAGGTAAATCAGACGGTGTAAATCAAAGTTTCCGTCGTATTTCTATCTTACCGATTTATAAGACTTTACGAGTCAAAAGTAAATTTAAAGAGTAGAGTGTTCAAAGTTAAGGTACATTTTATAGCTAAGATTTTAAAAGCCTCTCAAAAACAAAAATTTTCCCGTGATTATTCGACAAACTGTTGTTTTTTTCGATGCAAAGTTACTACAAGTTTTGTACGTAGTCAGATGTGCGTATTAAAATGATTTTAGTGGCATTCATTTCTTTGAAAATCTCTAACTTATTGTAGGATATCAGGGCAGTGTGTTTGTTGTTATTTCCGTTATTTGTTGTTTTTTTTATTAATGATAAGCTACGATAAGACTAAATCCAGCAAGATAACAAGTCGTCAAATCAACATTGTTATCAGTTTAGTGTTACTAGTGACAGTGATGGGAAAACGTCTTACTTAGAAACTCAGTTTGTGCTAACCGAAGCATTTTCAAACTATTAAACTCTTTAATAACTTTGAAGCACCTTATTAGACTTGTCGCCAATGAAAGCGGACATCAAATTATAATCATAGTTTTGGATACACATAAAAGCGCTTAAATAAAGCTATCTTTATACCTATTAAGTAATTAGCGCAAACCATAAATTTATTTGAACTTAATCAATCTAAATCACGTTTGAATTCCAGGAAACGACTACTTTTCTGTATTTGGACCATTCTCAAATAATCCTTGGTCGTCCTTATGTGATCTTTGAGGCTGATTGGATAATCTATACTCAACTTAATTGAGGGAATATAATGAGCCTCAGAAAAATCCGAAGAAGACTGTCACATACATTTCGATTTACTGTAGATGGTTCCCTATCTGAGCTCGCGGAGCATCTAACAATAGACGATGATGCAAATAGGCAATACCTCGCAATAAACGATGCAAACGGAGGTCCAGTAAGGGAAAATGGTAAGTGTCAAGATTTTAATAGAAGCTAAAAGATGACGTAGTCTAAAACCTTCCAGTTTTTCAACCGGTTGGTTTTTGCAAATCCCTAATGAAGTAATAAAATGTGTATCTCTCTCTCTCTCTCATCATTATAGGTGTTCGATCTCATTCCAAGTCAGGATTCGTAAACTACGCAAGAAAGTTTTCCTTCTCGAATGGCAAGGATGGAGGTTCGCGATCAGGTAAACCATACAATTCCCTATTTCGCAAATCTATTGTCTTGCACAGACACGGCAAATAATGTGTTCTTTCGTGCCTGGAGTTCTTCGAAGTACGTAACCAACATTACTAGCGAATCAGTATGTTCCCATGCAATTTATTTAATCATTACACACTAGTGAAAAATCAGGCACGCTGAGATTTCCATTTTCCACGGTGTATTGTAAAGCTTGGGAGATTCCTATATCCCTACTGCTTATAGAATGACGATACGATACCTGCATTTCGCAATGCTACTGTTTTAAGTTTACACGCTACCTAAGTTCTTTTAATATCCATCTAATTGCATGAAAACAACCAGGATTCTGCATATCGTTCGATGAAAGTTGATTAGGGATAGAGCGTTCAGAGTAAACAGCTAATGGGCAAATGCTTCAATTATAATTGTATGGAAATAATCCATCAGGGAATAATATTACTGTCCTTGAGTAAACGAGAGTATATACTATATAGTTAGTCTTAGCGGAGCCTGCTGCTCCAAACCTGCATCATCGCAGTGTAATGACAAAAACTAGTTCGACCTCGATATACGTGCGTTAAGTTGTTGTTTCTACTAAGAATTACTATTCAATCAAATCACAATCTCGGAGATGTATGTATACGCAAGTGGGAATGGAGGAAAGGTGAAATTGTACACTTGCTTTGTACTTTACTTACTCTCCCTACCTGAGCGTTAATTCTTGGGCTGATTTTCCTGATCTAGTCTATATTATCTTCTCCGTAGGTGTGTGTTTGTTAGTGTACCTGATTGAATTTCAAAGAGTAGCACCACACACACACACACCTCTCCCAGGTAAAAGAAGGAGGAAGAAGAAGAGCTGGAGCTCTGGAATAAGCGAGGATCTTACACGATGGAACAAAATCAGTTGATGAATCGGATCAATTTTATAAAAGCGACGGCTGCGCTAAGATCTGCAAAGTGTCTTGTACTTCGAAGCGAGTGTCACATCTTCAGTGTCTCTCTTCTTTCCATGGGCAGTGTGATGAGAGTGTGTGAGTTCAGAATCCTTTGATGGTAGAAGAAGACCTGTGGTTTTATCCACACAGTTCCCAGTTTCCTAATCTCCCGTGGTATAAATAAATATATATATTATTTCATGCCTACTTACATCCTCCTCGGTCCGTTCCATACGTCTCCACAAAGAATGTCGTAGGGAATCGAATTGATTCCAAAAGGTCTGCCAGCATTGGTGGTAGACTTTCTTTCTCCCGTGTCACAACATATAAAACTCACTCGGGGCTTTCTCCACTCTCTCGATCTGTTCTACTTAAGAGTGCTTTCTCGGATACTTTCCCCTCCTCTCGTCCTCCCACCAACATCACCACCACCGTCGTCCTTCCTTCATTATGTGTGTCTTCACACACACACCAGAAATTTGTTTGCCTTCCGAAGTGCAAGAGTGAAGAAACACTGAGGGCAGTATTACCGTGACTCCATCCGTGTAGTTACCACTTCATCCTTTCGGTCAGTAGAACTGCAGGTGCTCACCGTACGTGTGACACATTTATCGCCACAAACAAAATCACCCGTCATCTCCTCTTCTTCCTAGTCGTCCATTTGTGTGCAAGAAAAAGTGGTCGAGATGACATAAAGAATAAATAGTGACACTTCCACAACTTCGTATACACACACTCATCGTACGTACGTTCGATAACTCCACTCTTCTTTCAACTAGGCATCCGCATTTCGATTAGTCAAGGATTTGCTCAAAACTGTGATTACCAAGGGTGAACCAGAATCTCGAGCAATTCTCAAGGACCTTGGAGATACGCAGAGATTCATCGTGTAGGCCACCAAAGTCCTTCGTCATTCTTTCACACTTCTCAACTTCGAGAATAAATTCCGAGATAGTTTCAAAGGTTGCGGATTTCACGTGAATTCTATTTGGTGCTCAACGAAGTGTTCGACATCACAATTTATGAGATTTGCTGACTGAAAAGAGATTTTGGGTCCACACGGCCGAACCAACTTTCACCTGGCAAGAGAAAGCTCATCATTCTGTGTAAAGCTCCAAGTGTCCGATATAGACTTTCTTTAAGAACCTTAACCGTTTTTCCACAACTCGGCTCATACGTTGCAAAAGCCATGGTGTCTAAATTAGATTCGTTGAATTCTTGGTTGTCGTCCTTGTCTCTTAAAATCGGTCATCGACGACGGACTAGGAAGACTGGAGGTCGAAACGGTATCCCACGCAGTAGCACTATGTCTGCTGCTGATGCCAGTGGATTCTGTCGCAGCACTACATTCCCAACTTTAGGTAAACTAATTCTTTGATAATCTATACGTGGATTTGCAGGCAAGAGATAAGGATTTCCCTTCTTACGGATATCATTCTTGCCACTGATTGTCCCTTCAGAATGCCCCTTCCTAGTCAATTCCGGGTGTTTAAACAACATCAAACAGTTATAATAATGGTCTTCAAAACATTCGTCATTGTGTAGGAATCGTTTGTAACTGAGAATGCTTCTCATAAAATAACATCTTACTGTGGAATCTTAGGGACAATTAAGTTTTTAATGACCAAACGTGCCAATTCCATGATGCATATACGGCGTTCAAAGTTTCATGCAGGAAATCAAAGTCTTATTCTTAGCTCTACCAACAATGCACAGTGCACACTATATTTTTGCTGAGTAAGGCAGTTTGAAGAAATGACAGTCTTACACATATCATATTTCGTATTGTACTCAAGACTTGCCTTGAGGACGTCTTAATCTATTGGACAATATATTGTAACTCGTGCACAACCCACATTTTATACCCATTCTCTTATTGTGCATTCAAGTCCTTTCTCAACACAAATATAACATTTGTTGATCGATTAACTTTATGAATTTGCAACAAGAGAGATTTTTATCTGGTGGAATTTACGAGTCTTCTTAACGTGATCCTTTCTTACAGCTCCAGTGGCAGAGCATCCAAGGATCGGGTCCGATGGAGAATCAGAAGAAGCATCTGCAGCATCAGATGACCTTACTTCCCCAGCTCGTGTCAGAACTACTCTTGATGTCTCCTCGTACGGAGTCACTCTGCGGCCCAAGAACCAACGGAGACATTCAGAGGTACACACACACACACACATGTGACATTTACAGTCTCTCTCGGTCGACTGCTTTCTCCTTCAAAGGCCCAGTAGACTTGATCTCTGCTATACCTTATTACCTTCAAGTTTCAATGTCACCGTGAGAAATCTTTTGTGTAGATGGACTTGTCCCAAGACATCAGCAAACGCTTGTCTCTGCCAGCAGACTTGCACATCCCTGAATCATTTTTAGCTAAGCAAGCTGCTTCATCTTATGCGGTTGTGGAACAGCCGCTAACAAGAACTTCCAGGCGACAGAGTCTCTCGGAAATTGGCTTTGGAAAGAGTGAAACTTACATTAAGCTGGATAAGTTAGGAGAGGTAAACTGGGGATTAAAGTGCAGCTCATATTAATGCAATTAAGCGTGGACTAAGTGAAGGATGTAAATTTGTGTCAGGGTACATATGCGACGGTATTCAAGGGGAAGTCCCGGCTAACAGAGAGTCTCGTCGCTTTGAAAGAAATTCGGTTGGAGCACGAAGAAGGTGCTCCCTGCACTGCAATACGAGAGGTTTCCCTTCTCAAAGAGCTTCGACATGCCAACATAGGTAAGTGTGCGGCTTCCCTATTATGCAACCAACTGTTGTAAGATTGAGCTTCATTATTTCATGACGACACCGTCATTCTTTTCCGCAGTTACGTTACATGACATTGTGCACACTGAGAAGTCGCTTACGTTAGTATTCGAGTATTTGGACAGAGATTTGAAGCAGTATATGGACAGTTGTGGTGGTGTCCTGAGCATTAACAATGTGAAGGTGAGAGTTTGACCTACTCTTCGAAACTCCAGGAGGTTGTGTACTTAAATAATTGCGGCTGTTTGCAGTTGTTCTTGTTTCAATTGCTGAGGGGACTGGCTTACTGCCATAGACGTCGAATCCTTCATCGGGATTTAAAACCGCAGAATTTACTTATAAATGATCGTGGGGAGTTAAAGGTAATGAGGACACTGCAACTGCAATAAAGGAAATGCAATAACAGGTTTCCTGCTGGTAAAGCATTTGAATGTAACTGATGATTATTGTAGCTTGCAGATTTTGGGTTAGCACGTGCCAAATCCGTACCAACTAAGACGTACTCAAATGAAGTTGTAACGCTCTGGTATCGCCCTCCTGATGTTCTTTTAGGATCTACGGAATACTCTACCCCCATTGATATGTGGTTAGTCTTTTGCTCACAGCCACAAAGATTTGTAATGAGTTCCTCGATTATCACCGAACTCTTTTCTTTGCAGGGGAGTGGGGTGCATTTTCTGTGAAATGGCTAGTGGAAGACCATTGTTTCCCGGATCGATGGTTGAGGACCAATTAAAACTGATTTTCCGTACTTTGGGAACTCCTTCAGAAGACTCTTGGCCGGGAATAACGAGCAATGATGACTTCCGTTTTTATGACTTCGAAACGTGGCCACCGGAAGCTCTGGTAACCAGGGCACCACGGCTAGATGGTGAAGGAGTTGATCTCCTTTCCAGGTTTCTGAAGGTATTATTAATACGTTCTTTGGCAGTAGGTGGATCGATATTCACTGTCGTCACATTCTTTCATATATCTTCGATCAATCTATATACTACCTTGAACTTATATTGCTTCATAGTATGATGCGAAACGGAGGACTTCGGCGTTCGAAGCAATGCAACACTCTTTCTTAAGGAAGCTTTTCCAAGCGACAATGAGACTTCCCGACAGTAAGAGACGCCTACTCATTCACAATAATCCATAAATGCAAAAGATAATCCACCTGAGCTAAAAGAGTATTTTTTCTACGTAGCTGGAAGCATTTTCTCAGTTTCATGGATTCAACTTACGAAGGATCCAGGTTCTCGCACTGGGAGCAACTCAAAAGGTCACGACAGTCACGGATCGGACAAAAGGCACAGTGTGATTCTTTAATGTGAGACTAATAATATATGTAGGAGTAAAAAACTTGTATAAGGACGACGAGTACGCATCTTAATCTTAATTCTAACAGTATAGCCCATAAGAATCCTAATTTTTAACGTACTGAAGTACTCTAACTATATTTGCCATTTAAACAAACGTTATATATGTCAACCTTAGGTTGAAATATTTATTACTTTCATATTAACAATTTTTCAGATCTAAAAAAATCATCTGTTCGAACTTGTATTTTTTCGTGATACATCGAGGAGGGAACTCTTTATTGATTATATTAAGTACACTAAACTATACACTGTTTTTCTACGCGACTTAAGTTAATTGGGATCATTAGTTTTAGTTCTATTTTCTTTACTCTCCAACGAACACGTTGATTAAATTGACCATTTATTATCGAACTTGGCAATTGTGACTTATCACCGCGTGCAATTCGCAGAATATCGTTGTGTTATCCGTAGGATTCTACTTGATTTTCCACGGTACCCTAATTAATGTTTACTGGCAGTAAATATCTCAATTCAGTATGTAGCAATTTATGGGCGCTATTATCGTGTATCTGAACTGCACACACTGAGTCTATAGAGTCTAATGAAGTGTTGGCTACACACAGCCTTCCAATTTCCAAATCATAGTCTTCACTTGTACAATATATCCCTGTTCCAATATCAATGGGTATTTGTAAGTGTTCCAATATCATACTCCTCTCCATATATTATAGTTCGTATACTGTGAAGAGAGAGGATTACGGATTAATTAGTGAAATAGACGCTATTTCTGTCTAATAGATTAAAGAATCCTCCAGTCCTTTGAGCTGTACTGCGTACAGAGTAACTTCATCCATACACCGAATTCTCTACACTGCTAGAATTTCACTACCACAGAAGTTGACCGTATTAATGAGTGTCCTGGAGATTTTGTCAAATGTGTTACTTAAGTAATTGCACTCTATCACGGATAGTAGATCTGTTGTAATACTTCGCGTCTAATAATTACTCAATCAAACATTCAAAAATGTTGAAACTAATTCGGTGTTTAACACATTTTGAATATTGTTGTGGAATTCTGATCATAAATTTCTACGTAACAAATCCGTCTTTACTCCTTCCTTCCGATTTAATGCACGTAACTTATTTTGTTGAAGTAAGTGTCAGTCTTTTTGAAGGACAACGTAGCTACACAAGGGGCAACTCTGTTAAATTCTAATCGGATGAATATGGAACAAAAGTTAATTATCAGTACTCTCAGGCTGCCCTGAATTATACACAGTCGAAAATCGCAATAAAATTCTCCAACATGATACTCAATACGGATAGGAACTAACCACTAGACGTTGATTATAATGGAAGATTGAAAAATATTTTACTATCAAATCTCAGCAAGTAGTAGAACTTTGTCAGTGTAAACTAGGATCTAATTAAATTTGTTACACCAACAAGAACTAATAAGGGTTCAACCGTGTAGACAACGGCCAACGCGTTTAGGAGATGTTACTTACTGCGACTGATACAAATGCATGCAATGAGTCTGGTGTTATCTCGCAAATAATCCAGTTTGTTAAATTGATTCGTACGTCAGAGTGGATAAACAGATGCGTAAGGGAATCGATGGTGCTTCTTGCACAAATAAAATCAATTTTGGAGTGAGGAAAGGTTTTATAGGACATCGTGTGAACTATGAACTTCAACATATTTTGTATTTCTAAAACTTGCCCAGTGAAAATCTGATTAATTCGGTGAATTTCATGTCCACGAGGTCATCATTTCCTGTCACTAATTAAAGACTGTTAGGGTTCACATTTTTATAATGCTGTCATATATGTTTACGTAATCCGTTGTTAAACTGTTGTACTAATTATAAAGCGAAATGTTGTTACATTTATCATAGAGTAATTATATTAGCATAAGTCATAACGTTGTGTACTAATTCTGGTACTCTAAACCTAGATCATTAAAATACTTGTTGAAATAAACTCATTAACCGTTCTTGCTCAATGATGATGATTGATGTGGTTGTTTGCGAAGATCTGTATGATATTTCCAGATGGAACAAACTTGTATTGTGAGAGTGGCTGCGATGATTGCCGGTCTTTCCACAAGTAATTCCCAATCTGATCTTAAAAACTGAGGTTTAATGTACTACGAAAGGCGGAAGTAACGGGTTTAAGAAAATCGGAGACTTTATTACACGTACTGCTGTTGAAAGTTTGTACAAACGATATTGTTCAACCATAATAAGAGAATACATTAGAGACCATTCCAGTAAATTTAAAGTAAGGTGAGCAGGAAGCACGCTACTTCATCTAAAATACATGTAACGTCAAGTGCACTTAAGATGAGAGGATGAGACTACTACGAGACACCCACCACCTCAGTAGAGAGATTATGGAAGCCATTCAGCCTCATTCTCCTGAACTTTAGCTTTGTCCAAAAGTTCGTTGAGGGATTTCACTGGAGAGCTCTTCTTCTCTTTCTCAGCAAAAGTTTGCACGATATCCGAAGTCACATCAGCAGCTTTGGAAATTCCTGAGCCAAGAACATCTCCAGCCTTGTCTAAGCCATCACCGACTGCTTGTCCAACCTGCATCAATTTTTGAGAACTTCTTAATAATTCCACACGAAAAGGCTTCTTGCACAGTCTCGTTGTTAATTCATAAAGTTATCTTCTATCTGTGCAGATTACTACACAGAGCTATTCCTTAAAGAAACTGATTGTGCTAAAATAATGAATGGCGTGTGAAAGAAATATCTACAAAAAGCGAAATAGTGTTTGTTCCCACAGTAAAGTCGACACCACAAGAAAGCTACTGCAACACAATGAAGAATTTGTTAAGTGGCAGAAATAGCACCTAAGTTGACATTAGTGGGTCGACTATATTATTCCTATTCCGTTGACTGTTCTGTAAACTCCATATACCTTTTTGACTACTCCAGCCACATTTCCTGCAGAGAAAGTTTTGTCATCAATTTTAACATTTAGACTCGAGTCTTCCTTGCTCCTGCAATTGCCTTGATCCTGCAACACACATATTCATCATGTTAGTTTCTGGGCATGCATCTGATATTCTGATGATTTTTTGACATTGAATCCATGTTCAATTAACTCACAACAACACTGAAGTCATCCGGATCCACTCCTGCTTCTTCTAGCTTTTGACGCACCTAAAAAATAGTTCATGTAATTTAATGTGAGACATATGAATCCATTTACAGAAGAATTAGGTTCTAGAATGGAAATATTTTACTTAATCAGATGCTCAGAAATAGATGGTCAGATGATACGATTTCAACCTGAATTCTTACATGTCGGAAGGAGCAGTTCAGGACCAATTCCATTTAATGATCTCATTATTGAGATTTCAAAAGTATATGTTACAAGCTATAATTGGCAACAAGAGCGGCTCAAAAGTCTACAACTACTTCATTCAAGATTGAATTCATATACGGACTCATATGCCAACTAATAATAACTAAGTTGTTTTTAGCCTCACTCTGAATTCGATAAACTCTCACTAACTATCGCAACAAAACAATTAAGAGTCAGAGTCAGCGCAGTTTTTCAGAAATATTGCCTACAGGGTTATTTTTCCCAGCCCAATTGACCTCAGAAAGAGAATATTATTATGACACTTGCATCTTAATTTATTGAAAGAGGGTGGATGAGTTGTCCACCTCGTTGATTGGAACAACCAGTTAAAAGCACAATATTTATATCAAATTTAGATGAGTCATCATTCCATACTCATTAAACCCTGTCTGAATATTCAAGACTGTCTCTACTGCATTTCAGGTATGTGTAATGTTAAAATTAAATATGTAATTGGCCTAAACATCCACGAACTGGCTTCTTAAGCTAATAAATTTAAAGAAATAGTATGGCCTCAGGAGACGAGACTCATTCTCGTCGTCTCACATTGACTCATCTGATTCCTTATATTCTGATTGAGTACCAAACTCTCGACTGTGTTGCATTTAAGAATCCTGCATACCTGGACAGCTTTTCATTTTATGCTACCTCCACTTCATTATTGAATGTCATGTAGGCGTACCATTGGATTTTTTGAGTAATACGTTAATGAGACGCTTACAGAACACAGGGCTCGTAGATCCCTAACACTAGGGTGCAACTACATGTGTCTCATCTCATGAAATCCTGCACACAACACACAGCAGCCCGAGTTGTACCCACACTGACTGACAATAACCGAGTTTGTGTCCTGTTTGACTACTCCAATATTCCAATGCAAGTTTGCATGTAAAAGTCATACCTGATTCACCACAGCCTTGTCCAAAGTAGCTTTACGCGAAAGAATTGTGGCTGATTTGGTGTGTCCAAATAAAATTTTTTGGCAAGTGAAAATCCCAGCATAATTATCATAGTCAGTCATGTATACGATGAAATCAGCTTCTCCGGCAATATCTGTAATATTTCGGAATACACCATGAGTATAATCTAGCATCGGAAATTAAGGATAGAAATCTGATGCGTATAAATACATCCAGATATTTTGTTCCTTATACAATTGCAAGGTAAAGAACCTCTGCCTGTTTTTCTAAACACACAATCAAGCGTGAAATTCCTACCCGTGTAAATAAGTACACAAGAACAAACGCGATGAGCTCAGAGTCTTTGAGACGCCTCTGCATATAATATAAAAAGTAACGGGACCCGAAAATCTCCTCTTCTGAGTTCTGAGAATCTTATATTTATATCTTATTATGGTCGTGAATACTCTTTATGTTGATACCTGTATTTTTAGCCCGAAAAGTACATAATGAGCACAGGTCCATAAAACGAGAGGCTTAATAATTCCCTTACACCCAACGACCCAACTGTTTTAAAAATAAGCTTCCCTTAACTTTCAAAGCCTGCAGCAAAGTTTGATCCCACTCGACCAAACTTGAATGTAATATTCACCTAGTAACCTAGTCTTAGCACGTACAATGAAAGCATTAACAAATATATTTGTGTTGGTAACTTACTCAGGGGAAACTTCACCCTCATCCTAGCTGATCGATCAGAGTCAGGGATGGACAGAACTCCTGTATATCTGTACAAACACATTAAAGATCATGACTAACTTTTTATAGTTCGTAAATATTAGTGTAGATCCGTTAAACTTAATGCAGTTACGTGTAAATGTGATCCACTCCTATAGTGTCAAGGATGAAATGCTGTCTTGTTTGCACCAGTCGGAGTTTACCATCATCCCCCTTCGTGAAATTGTATTTCATGCAGGAACTTGATGTGGCGAATTTCTGGATTACAAACCACTCCCCAAGAAACTATAAACATATAAGTATGTATTGATAAATACTGAGTTTGACATTTCGAAAAATACGAACCATCATGGGTCATTATATGACATAAATGATTCTTGACATTAAAACAAAGTTTTGTCTTCGAATTCATTTAACACAAACTTGTCACACCAAGCTAACGCTTGTGTCGTCTCATTCTGATAGATTGTATGTAAAATTGGAAATGTGTGGGGTTTTTCCAAGAATGACATCTCACCTTGTCCATGTCAAAGTCCTTGAGGGGTTCAACTCTGGGGCAAGTGCCAAGACCCATTGTATGAGCGTTTGTAGATGTGAAGTAAAGTGCAGCGATAATTGCAACTGCAACAACTGCTTTCTCTTGGGAAGTCATGATGAATGTTAACTGATCTCAAGGAGCGTCAACACAATACTGCAAGATACAAGAAGCGTCAAATAAGTGCTTAATGCAAATGGACACCACTCACTTCTGTATTCGTAACTCTTCTCGCTTGAGTAGAACTAATATATATATCTCGTATGTATACACAACAAATGCAAAGTGGTTTCAATACATAGCCGACTGTTTTGAGGCTAACGAGAATAACATGCAGGGGCTCGTTCCTAGAACGATTTCAATATTTCTTCCTTCTAAGGCTTGATTTCAAAGTTGTCAGGGTATCTCCCTGCAGTGCTGTACTTCGTATAAAGATCTACCGTACGAACGAGCTAGACTAATGAACTTTTCTCACCTTGGCAATAACCCTGTGAGCACTGAAGGCTGCAAGAGCAAAGACTTAAGGCGATTGGATTTTTAAGGCTTCGAATACGAGTCTGAGATTGTCTACCTCTCTGACGGAGAGCCTGGACAAGAATAAAATGTGGTGGCTATCGAGTCAAAGCGTTTTACATCTTTTATGCATCTTAAATACTGAGCGATAGTGCGAGGTCCAACCGAGGGCTTCATCCTAATGAATAGTACAGTGGTGAATGAGTAGTACCTCACTTTTTCAGTGTATGAATTGGTCTAGTTGAATAAAAGGGTTGATTCATTTTCCCTACTCAACTACATACAGCTGAATAGCGATGACTAACTTGGCTTCCTACAAGCTAACTTAAAAGATTAGATTCATCAATTTACTTGATGGAATGATTCACACAAGCTTCGCCATTTATTATTACGAAACAAGTAGCTAGTAAATGTACACGGTTGGTATACATAGTATACCAGTTACTTAAAGGCATCACAACACAACACTAAAGAGCTAAGGGAAGTTTAGATATGTCATTACTTATTACAGTCATCCGCAATTCACTGTTATCACATCTTCAGATTTGGTTCAAATTTTCTTAGTCTGCATAGCGTAGAATTATTTTTTCATATTGCATTAAAGAGCGGTGGAAGCGTTCGTGGTCTGCAGAATGAGTAAGCAATCGTAGCGTTTAGCAGGGATTCCGCATTAACTAGTGAATAGTGAGACAACAACTTCAAGATGCTTTGCATTAGACAAGCCAGTTGTTTGTTCGTAGAACCAAGTTACTGTATTGCGAATTAGTGTGTTTTGATTGTGGTAGCCTGCGTTAACATGAGGGGTAACAAGCATTAGTTTAAAGTAGTCACTGGTTGCCATTATGACGAATTAAGTTCACCAGATGACAGATAATTTAAATCCCACAGGAAAATTCTGCAACAACAAAAATTAATCATTGAGTTAGCAGAATACATTTTTCAGTATTAGCAGCAAACTAAAAGAACTACATGTGCAAATTTAATCCTAGTTGATCCCCACTCGATTCTTGCGTTTTTAAATTGTTACTGCAGATGCGTGGTGTGCTATTTTGTAGTTTAATGCTGTTAGTTATGTCAAAAATAGCTGCAGTATGTAATTTACATTTAAGCGTTTTGAAGACCTCGTAAACTTAGTTTTTCATCTATAAATCGCAGGTTTCTGTTGCAGTCTTGTGCGTAAGCCTGAATGATGATAAAATTTCGTGGAAAAACATACAAATATATAGATTTCTTAAGAGGATATATAATGCATGATTCAAGTTCAATGTAGAAGTGTAGGAAGTTGGACTTAGGAATTATAGTGAGAATCCCTTTATAACTAACATTCAATGCCTCACAACATCTAGAGACTAAACACAAACGAAAATGATGTAAGTGAAAATGTGTAATCAACTGCCAACTATCAACTTATAAACAAGAGGTTTCGTTCTTCTCTAGAAAATTACTTGTAGTTGTAGGATAAGAACTAATACTAGTAAAAACTAAATTTTAGAAGTTGACTAATTCCATTCATTCACCCACAAGTGGTCATCAAAGGAATTAAATGATTGGCTTCCAAGGTTCAAAGCATATCATCCAGTGTTTATTTTCATAACATTTCAACTTTGAATAAACAGAGTGATGTTTCTAGAGAACTTTTTATGAGGATCGGGAAATGAATATATAGCAGGTTTGCTTTAAAGTTATCTAATCAACATTGTTTAAAAAAACTTTAATTAAGCTTTAAGCACTCCGATTCCAGGATCTACGAGTCACCTCATTTATGAATGCCTAAAAGTAAATAATGATCTTTCTAAAAAACACAGTGCTTGTGTTCTAAGGATCATAAATATCATAATATTGGCTTTACTGTCAAGCCTAATACGCATTTTTAAAAAAAGAAATGTTCTCAGAATCAAATAAGTTTCCACAATAATAAGCACAAGCGTGTCTTTTGTCTTCATAAATTTCTTTGAATTCGTTGGTGCAAAAAAGCTGTCAGTATCAAAACTGTATTAATCTAAATTTTCTATTCATAATGTGGTAAACTTAAATGACTTTTGTGAAAATTCCAGCAATGAAAGTACGTTGAGAGTAATTCCATTATTCAGATTTAATGACCAAAATACCTTTTGTTATCTTAAATAATTCCCCTCAATGGTAATCGTCACATAGTCCCCAACGACCATGACAATGAAAACATGTAGACTAGTTCAGGATAAAGTTTGGAAGCAATTACGAGCAGCAAACAACACGTAACCATTTCGTAGGATGGAGTATGAAGTATACTGAGAATCTGAAGCTTTTTATGCAGGGCCAACACTCGTGAACAATGAGTTAGTTGCGTACCCATACTGTTCATAATGAAAAGGAGAAAAAGCAAGGAAATCTCGTCATGATTTGTTTAACTGTCAAAAAATATTAACATTTGAGAGTAAATGGAGTAAATGTTTGTTTCCTAATTCACCAAAAGACATCTGAGGATCTATTCATATTTTTCATTTCAGTTACTTAAGTTTCATTTGGACATCACTGACACTAGATAAACTAATTATTTGTTAACCAATAGTAAACCAATATATAATGTCACACCACACTCTTAGTTCACAGCAAAAAATTCACGAAGGCCTCAAAGCTGGAACTCAAAATGCACATTGCGTGGGTATTGAAGCTTGCATTACAATTCAAACCGAAAAATCTATCATGCACAAAGGATATGGTTTACATTACAGGAAACAGCGGGCGTGAAGTTACACGAAGGTCAATTTTGTCCATGACTGTGACTAGTCATCTGTAATTGCTAGCGTAGCATGCATTGAATTCAGTTGACAACATCGATGAGCGTAAAAATGAAGGAATATGGATTACGCAGTACATGCTGAATGAACTAGACAACTTCTTGAAAACGCAGTTTGCATACTTGTGTACTTGCAGATATTATCACATTTATTTTTGACTGGTGTCAAAACGCATGATCATTTTTAACATTGAATTTTGTGAAACATAACACTTAGGATTTAAAACTTTGAATAAACACTAAAACGTATATTATTTCTTTCCTTTTTTCTTTTTCTGCTTGACAGAGGCTGTAACAGCAGTTTTTACCTGATCAGGCGGAGCAGCATGATTTGTTGATTCTATGTGCTTGAAAAGCAACGATCGACTAGGAAACCGAGCTTGACAAACAGCACAAGACTGTGAAGACTGAGCGTTGGTGGATGAAGTCAAGCGGTCATATTCGTCGTCGGTACCGCTGTCAACTTTTTCAATCTCAGCAGATTCTCGTTGTGTCTTTTTCTGTTGGTTCTTGGCTTTTCTCTTTTTCCTTTTCTCGAGTTTTTCTTGATTGATCTTTTCTTCATTGTTACTTAATACTTCAGATGGTTTTTCCTCACTTTCGACATCCCCAGATGGGTTATCAATGCTAATAGTTCTATTTCTACTCTTTTTATTCTTACTTGTCATCTTTGCTAGCAGTAATTTTTCGTAAGAATTATCTTCGCTATCACTGGAACCGTCACCAGAACTTACAGTGCCATTTCGGTTTTCAAGAGTAGAATTTTCTAACTTATTAGTTACAGTTTCTATATCTTCATCTTCTGACGAAAGATCATCATGGTTTTTATCAGGCTCATCAGCAGATGAGGATATTTTACCACTAAAGTTAGTTTCCCCACCCGAGGCACCTTCAGCTTCATTAACAGAATCAGAATCAAACTGCTCATCTTCTTTTTCCATTATTTCTCGCAGCCTTTCTACCTGGGATAAATGTTTTTTAGACTTCTCGTGATTCAAAAACCTGAAAAGCAAAATGGTCATTACAAAGCCTGAAGACAATATTATTATATTTATCACACCAAAGGTTGATTAAATCTTACGCTTTTTCGCTTCGGAAGGATTTGTTGCACGCTGCGCAGTGAAAACAGGTTGGCATTTCCTCATCCGAATCTTGATCTGAATTTCGTTCTCCAAATTCTGTTGACATCCAAGCTTCCATATCCTGAATGTACAATACAACACATTGATAAAGACAAGAGTTTTATTCGATTTCAATTCTAGTATGGCATAAGCATCATGCGAATCTTACTTTGAGTTTTTGAGTGTCTGGAGCAGCTTTAATCTTCTTCGCAGATTCTATGATTTTTTTTCTTTCCGCTTTCTGCTTTGCCTGCAACTCCTGTTGTCTTTTCTGAGCTTCAACGGCTTTTTGTTCAAGAATGACTACTTGAGCAGCTTTCCACGCATGAACTCGCTTATCTTTACGCTTAACGAAATCCACAAGAGCTCGAACCTCCCGATTCCAGGCCTTTCTGGCTTCCGCTCTAATTTTCTTGTTTTCCTTTTCCATAAGTCGAGCAACCTAGAAGATAATTTATTCTTTGGTTAACAAACTCTCCAACCATTCAATTTTAAAGTGACATTAATAACTCACCCTACGACATCCAGCTCTTCGGGTATCATATTCATCAGTCCATCCAAATGATTTAACGGTACAAAACGCTTCCCAGAAACTATAAAATTTCCCAACAACCTACAAACCCCATTATACAAGTTACAAGTTATTCTGAAAATGGAGACATTACAAATTAAACAAGCAATTCACCTCTTCATATGAACTCTGTGAATCCCCAAAATTGGGAATATCTTCGTCGTCATGCTCATCTGACCATCCAGCTTCTATTTCTTCGGCAGTTAATTTTGCAAATAGATCTCTACAATTATCAAAATTATTTCACAATTGACAACGATGATCATCTGCACAAGAATGTATTATTCTAAAAGTCTACCTTACCTATATACTTTGTAAAATCCACCGTCATCATCATGAAAACCTGAGTAACAAGTTGACGTACAGTACGCCATGATATCAATATCGAAATCATCGAACTCTCCATCAACTCCTGCGTGTCAAATAAGCATAAATTCAATAATCAAAATTATAGGTAATAGTAATCACAAAAACGACGATTTCTGCATCCAAAACCAAATCCAACTCTTTCAGAATGCAAAATTACCTTCTCGCAGGATGGTTCTCCAATGTTCATCATACCAGGCTCTTTCTTGTGGGTTACTCAAAACTTCGTATGCCTTTTGTAACGCTTGAAACTCAATTTTTGCTTCCTCTTCACGATCCGGGTTCTTATCTGAAATCCCAAACAAGATTTAATAAAACCTTAACGAACATCTCAAAATACATGAGAACTTATACTGAAAGACTCACCAGGATGCATTTGCAACGCAAGTTTTCTGTAAGCTTTTTTCAAGTCGGATAGAGAAGCAGTTTTCTCAACTCCCAGAATTTCGTAATAGCACTTCCTCATCTTGACGTGATTTTAATTTTAACGCTAACGTAACCATACACTCTAACAGCAGCTGCGACAAGTGACATGCAGTTTCGAAAAAAATCAGAATCTACTCTCAAGTTGCAGTTAAACTAAATAGAAGAGCAACAACTACAACATGTGCCTCTAAAATCTGGTTCCTTCGTCCTCACTACTCGGAGAGGAGAAACATTGCGCATGCATGTTTCCCGCCATACTTTATGAATTCTCACCCTGCCCCGACTCAAGTTTAAGTAACCCCATATCCATAAAAAATCACCTTTCGCCTCACTTTTCAGAAATTAGGCAGTCATACAAATTTAATGATTTTATTACGCAATTATTGTTTCGAACCTGTAATCCAAATGACTCAGAGAATGTCTAAAAATGAAACAAAATGCAAACAGATATTTAGGCATTTTTCAAGTTTTAGTTTGCGTTTAAGTCATTAGTCATTGGACTGGAGTGCTTGTGGGTATTAGATGAAACATTAAAACGGGACAACTCGAACATTTTTATAGGTTTTTTTTGGAAAAACTTGTCCTAAGAAGTCGACTTGAGTTCGTTTTTTGTTTCTCATAGAAATAGTGATCCCTTGTTCAACAAGTTTCGTTTTTTAAGTGGTTGGCTCAATACATTGTTCGAGCATTCGAGCATAATAAAAAAGAGCTAGTATCAAGCAGGTTTGATTGAGTTAACTGAACTGCAAACCACATTTACTGAGTTGAGATTATAGAGGAGTCTCTCAAACTCTCAACCATGGTTTTCGTTTAATGGCTTTCTAACAATGTGGCACACAATTTGATGAATAAACTGTTAATGCTGGTGCTGGTTGCAATCTCGAAATATTGGAAATTTGACGCAAATCTATGCATCTATATGTGTAAATGATTTTAAATTATTTTGAGATCTTCATTGTCTAACGGGTCTTCCAAAAAATCTTAAATTAAAGCGTAAATCGAGAGATCTATAGTCCAGGGACCTGGGATCATGCAACTTATTGTTAGGTATGTCCCTTTCCCACGCCAATAAGTGTGTTAGTGGTTAGTTGACCGTACACCGGTTAAAAACAATGTTTGTGCATTTAAAAACAACACAATTTACCAGCTTCTGAAATTGCTTAGCAAACTACAATCTAAAAGACTGGTTCCCGTAATCACGACTTTTGTATAGTAATGGATTTTCCTCATTGACAATCCGTGAGAGAATTGTAAAATGAGATTCTCTTTGGATTAAAAATTCTTGCAGCTTTTCAACTTGTGAGGTAAGATCATTCTCAGCAGGAGATGGCAAGCTTGCTATTAGCTGCATCGCATCTTCACATAACAATTCTTCAGACACAACGCGTTTACAAGTAGTTAGCAAATGCTGAAAGAGCCACAACCAATTAGCATTTAAACTTCTCATTATTGCTTGTTTGGACGTCGAGCATGTGTCTATTTTATCATCAGCGAATTCCGAGAATGTGATAGATCATTCTTCATTATTTGTAGTAATTATGAATCCTAAAACGTACGAAACAACAGGATTTTCCATAAATGTCAAGATGATATTAAAGTGTCTGTTAAACTTACAGTGTATATAGTTTATAGCATGTATAGCTTGAAAAGTAACACAGGCTCACTGCATGAATAAAAAGTGGGGAATTAATCCCAAGTTGAGTTTGAGTTGTAATGAGCCAGGCTGACTGAACCCACAAAGTAATCCTTTTCTATCGGTGTAAGTTTGCAATGCAAAATGAAACCAAAAATCAAGGTTTGGGGAATAAATCCGTTATAACAACAAGATTTATGTTACATGTACAAAATTTGTTACCTGCGATTTTTTACAGTATTTTTTATTCGTCCTCTTTTAAGAGTGCGTATCTAGTGTATAAAAACCTGCTTAACGAAGTAGTTTTTTTTTTACAAAATGTTCCTCACAATGCTGTTTCCAGGTACGCAGAAAATGAGGAGCTTTAAGCTTGATTGAAGCCAGGTGTGTGCAACAAATAAATGCAATTTTTGACAGCTGGGCTTCTTTAATGCTTGCGTTGACATCTTTACGCAAAGACAACTCTAGTCGAAAAGAAAAAAAACTTTTAAGTGAATCTGGTGTCATCATATCAATTTAACAGTCTTATACCGATTCCGAGTTAAATTTCCTCTTACCGTCTTGCGTAATCTTGTTACATTTTAAAATAGCAACTGGTTTTCTGTGAACCTTCAAAGAAATGAAATATGTAAATGACATTGTGCGTATATAAGAATTACGGTACCACGATTAGGTTTCTCAATAAAGATTGCACTATATACGTACAGTATAGCAAAAAGCTCTGGATACTAGGACTAAAAATGTGAAACATGAAATCAGTTTAAAAATTAAAAACTGGGAGCAAGTCGTATAGGCATATCAAAAAGATGCTTTAAATTCTGATCATCATTGTCATTGTTAACAATACAGACGAGGAGGAATGAAACAAAATATCGTTAACCCAAAGGAGACGGATAAGTACAAGATTCGATTCTTGTAACCCCATAAATTTAAAAAATTTATAGAGTAGTGCAGGACTGAATCAATAATTATCAATTAGTTGAGGGGTTTTTACAGAGACGCAAAGAGTGTTAAAAGAGAGATAAAAAGGGCGAGCAAAAAGCCTGCGAGAATAAAAGTAAGACGATGTCTGTAAGCAAGTCTCCTTCGTCCACCTCTGCCTCAAATGTGAAAGATTAATTCGTATGCATGAACTGCTTAATCGTGTATAGTCTGTGGAGAACTTGACCTGGGACTAGCGAACGTCATCATGTAATAATATCATGATCATCAACCACTGCTTTTACCTCTGCCTCTTTCATCCTTACTCACAATAATACCGTTTTCTGTAATCGAGTGCTTCATCTAATCTTACAAGCCCTCGGACCTCAATGATCCTGTGTATACTTATTTTATGAAACTGTTAGGGATGCGTTGCGAAGACTTCAAGACAACAAAGGTACATTAGTACTCGAGAAGTTGTTAGGGTTGCTAGTAATGACACTCTTCCCTTTTCTTTCATACTCCTGGCAAAAGTTAAAGACCTTTTGACATTCGTGCATTCGTGAAGTTCCTAATGACAAGTTATCCTGCCAAATCTAGCCACACGTGCTGGACGTCCCATTTACTTCTGCTTAGTTATAGTACAACTTTGGGTGAAGTCAGAAACTGAATTTTTGCCATGTGAATTGTGGAATATATAGACAATTTGTTTGAAGACTACAACTGTTAACTGTAATTTCAGTCCTGTCTCACATTGCTACACTTATCATTTCTTCCAGTGTTGAGGTTTTTACCTACTTGCTAAACAAAATGCGATTACTTGTGAGTACAATTTTATTGACTTTTATTACTCGAAAATGGGTAAGTTGTTCCGCTGTTCAAAACTACGAATCGGCTGCACCTATATTAGAACTGCTGAAGTTCGAAAATAAAATTGTGGATGCAGTTGACAATTATGTAAAAACCTTGGAACAAAGACTGGAACTAGCCAAATCGTAAGAGAAAAAGTGAACAGATTTTATTGAGATCACTGCATTAAAATATAGGGGCTTAAATGCTCGTTACATGCTGCAAATTGTACCTTAACATTTCTATCAAGGTATGCAAAGGAACTTAAGAAAAATATGGTGCCGATAAATCCTGGAATTGATGCTGATAAAAGGCTGCTTACTACAGATGAAAAAAATAAAAAACTTGAATTACATTCGTCCGTAAACGAAAACGGAATGTTTGAAATACTCTCAGACCCTATATTAAGTTTCAAATTACTCAGACGCCACGTATTCGATCTAGCAAAAATTGAAAAAATTATTAACAATGATCATGAGCGAAGTAAGCACGAACATCTTGCATTGATTTAAAACTATGTCATTACAAATACAGTGCAATTTGCGAAGTCTACAATTGATTTTGTTTGTCTAAATAACCAGATTTCATGAGAGTAATTGAGAAGCATCGTAAAGGAGCAAGTCTTCCTACTCAGAAGGATCTGGACACTATCACAGAAGGAATTTTAAGAGTCCATGATGCATATAACATTGATCTTAAAGAGGTTGACCAATATAACAATTTAACGTGATGCTATCTTTTCATAAATATTAAACAGAACATTTTTAATGTACCTTTTTTCAGTTCGCAAACGGAAAATTTGGACAGATTCAGGGTAATTCATCATTCAGTGCCTTAGACTGCTACTGGATCGGCAATTATGCTTTAAAAGCAAATATATACACCAGAGCAATTGAGTGGTTGGAAAGGGCTTCCTATTTAGCTGTGTCTGAACAACAGGCCAAGAATATTGTTGAGATTCAACAACAACTGGAATCTGCTATAAAATTGGTAATTCTGACTTCTTTCAGCTATACAGTTCTACGAATCACACTTTACAGTTACAATAAAATTTGTGTATTTCTATTTCAGCACAATAAAGAATGGAAAATTTCGAACGCAAGAAATCCACATTTGTATCAAAACCTGATAGAAGACAATATTAAAGTTTCTAGAAGCAGCATTTCACGAAGAAAGAGAGTTTTAGATAACTCCAAGTTTGAACTTTACAAGACCCATTCTACCTTTTCCGATCTCACTAACTTCGCAAAATTATGCAGACAGGAAAGCCCGAAAGTAATGAAATATTTGCAGTAGTTAATTATTTGTATATGAAAAGTGATAATGACAGAATAATTAAAACTTCAGTTAACATCAAAGAGGAGAAGGCTGAAGTGCTGGCTGTCTCGTCTTGCCCCATTTGGAACTATAAGTCCGTATAAAGTAGAACAACTTCATGGGACACCTCAAGTGCTGCAAATCTACGATATTTTACCAAAATCCTTGATTGCTGCAATCAAAGAAGATGCTTCAGGTTCATTTTCACGTTCAAAAGTTTATGGAAAAGCCACGGAAGAACACAAGACAGTTTCTGCGTCCAGGACATCGTTTTCATCGTGGATTAAGTCTCCCAGCATAAGCCGTAGATTGACTTTGATATATGAGAAACTAGCATCTTTGCTGAAGCTAGATTTCCAGGCAAAAGATGCATGTGAAGATTTACAAGTTACAAAATATGACATCACAGGACACTACAACCCACACTTAGACAACATCATGACACCTGAGGTACGTCGATCAAGCTACTAACTTCACTTTTAAAAACTGGTTAATTGTTGTGGTCTTTGCAGCTTGCATCTACTCTTAGCCCCGCAGAGATGAAAAAGGGAGATAGAATCGCCACTCTAATGTTTTACGTAAGTTGTTCGACAGATACAGAGTTTTTATTCACTAAAACATATTCCTTCTCTGTGTTTTAGCTAAGTGAAAGCATGGCTGGGGGACTGACAGCATTTCCCAGGATGGGAGTAGCTGCGTACCCCGTCATAGGTTCAGCTTTATTCTGGCTTAATATGAACCCTCGTGGGGACATCGATCAATTATCTCTACACGGAGGATGTCCTGTGATTTACGGCCAAAAGTGGGTTGCAAACCAATGGATACGGGCGAATTCACAAATGTTCACAAGACCATGCTACAAATAATGAATAGACTGGAAAGATACCACAAAATTTACATTTAAAGATACCACAAACTGTATAATTGATTAACGTATCATCTACGTTCAACACAATTACGTTTCAAGATAAGAAGTTACCAAGTATAGAGAACAGTAACACTAATGTGCATGTAGACGCAGATCTAATTCACCATTAGAGGTAGATTATTATGAAGTTATGACGTATATAGTACCTAAAAACATGCAATGCAAAGTACTAAATAAATGCAATGTGATACTTGACAACAATCACGGAAAACTCTTTCATTGGGAAAACAACAATTCGATCAATTCCACAAAATTTAATTAATTGCAGTTATACATCGGGTAAGGCACACAGACTCCAACAAGTTTCTCGTCAGTTCTTCTCGTTATCTTCCCGCAGGTTAACCGTACGGTTGAAAACAAGCTACAACGACAAAAAGAACGGAATCAGTGAAACATAAGCAGATGATGCTCATAAAAAATACTGTAGTCAAAGTGATGCATTCAAATTACCTTCGAGCTCGTAGAATCCGGATCAACCGAGAAAAATCCAATACGCTCAAACTGAAATTGTGTGAATGGCTTTGCTCCAAGTAAATACTTGTCGGCATAAGATATTTTAGGAATTTCAAGACTATTAGGGTTACAATCGCTCAGAAATCCTCCAGGAACTTGTTCAGAATCCTCTGGGTTCTTATGATTGAATCTAGAGGTGCAATAATAAATATTACTAGAACATCAATTAACTAGCTGCATAATATATATGACATGATTACTTACAGTCTCTCATACAACCTGGCCTCAATCTGAATTGGATTCGAAACCCAATGAATAAAACCTTTAGGTTTTGGGGCTTCGCCTATTTTCTTGCATGATGCATGGATTTCAATCGTATTTCCAACATTAACCACATTTTCTACTTCCAAAATCAATCCAGCGTGACGTAACCCAACCGATTGATCAGTAGCAAGTCGGTGATACTCTTTGCTTGCTTTCTAATACCAATCACAAAAACCTGCATTAAAAGAATGAAGAATCGAAAATATCAATAGCGACTTACCATTTGGAAATCCGATTCCTCGATGTAAATCACATTACTCAATTGGATCTCATGGGTTTGAGAATTTTTGTCAGCAGGAAAATCCGGAACTGATACTTTGTAATTCGCAGGAAATGGAAAATTATTGATTACCACTTTGATAGGATTCAATACAGCCATTGTTCTTGGAGCAGTAACGTTCAAAACATCTCTCACACAAGCTTCAATCATAGCTGGTTCGACCATGATTGTGGCTCCTGTTACACCCATCCTGACGCAGAAGTCATTGACTGCTTCACGTGGGAATCCTCGGCGACGTAAAGCGGGCAGAGTGAACAGCCGTGGATCATCCCAATCTAGAAAAGAAATCCCAGATGTTAAATAATGTCCTCCACATCGCTATAATTCAATGCAGACATACCTCTTACGACACCCTCCGTAATCAGTTTTGCTATTTTTCTTTTTGAGACAACAGTGTAGCACATATTGAGTCTACCATATTCCCACTGAACAGGAATGTACGTTTCGACTGCTTCACATAACCAATAGTACGACGATCTCCTATTTTGAAATTCTTTCGTGCACATAGAATGCGTTATATTCTCCAAAGAATCACAAAGACAATGAGTGAAATCGTATGTTGGGTATATGCACCACTTATTTCCAGCTTTAGGGTGTGCTACATATCGAACTCTGCAATACAAAAATCAATAGAATTAATTCCTGTCCTAATGCATAAAACCTACAAAGAAATTATTTCGTTATACCTATATGCCACAGGATCTTTTTTGCCTTCCTCTAACGTGATTTTCATTCGAAGAGTCGCTGCTCCTTCCTCAAACTTGCCATTTTTCATGTCCTAAATTAATATCACAGTCAATGTTGAAAATATACCTGAAGTTAAATCAACATGTAAACGAAGCAAAGCAATTTTCCCGTGATACCTCAAACAATTTCAAATTTATATCAACTGAACGATCTCTCCACGGTGATGTCTCAGTTTCGAATCCTTTCATTTGATCGGCAGTTTGATGACAAACGTATGCTAGTCCCTTTTTAATCAAAACCACTGCAAAGGCATACAATTCGTTGAAATAATCGGAAGCATGGGTCACCTTGTAAGGCTTGTAACCTGTTCGAATTAGGAAGAAAAAATATCTTTATTAGCGCACAAAACACTAGGATCACAAAGCTGACAAACTTACCCAGCCATTCCACCATTTCAGAGATACTACGGAAAAATCTCTCTTCTTCCTTCTCAGGGTTCGTATCGTCATATCTCAAGAAGCAAATTCCATCATTGGCTTTGGCATATCCAAAGTTGATATTGATAGCCTTCGCATGGCCTATATGAAGGATTCCATTAGGCTCAGGTGGGAACCGAGTACGGATCTGTAGCACAATTAAAATTCAGATATTATATGCATACAAACTTATAATATAACGTCTTAATTCCGATGACATACCTGTCGTTTAGTCAGATCTGCATGCTTAGCAAGCAAATCCAGTGCAAGTTGAGATGTAGGATATCCATCAGTTGTGTAATTTTCTCCTGGCTTGTGGAAAGGCAACTTCTTCATTATTGACATGATACGTTCTTGGGGTGACAATTTATCTCCTTCAGCTAAGACAGCAATAAAGTCAAATGAACGGAAATAAAACAGACGTAGAATAACTTATTGATATTAGTAGCTTGTAAGGGAGTTACCCTGAGATTCTTTGGGCTTTTTAACTTCTGCCTTCTTTTCTTTAGTCTTGGAAGCTTTATTACTTTCCAACGGCTGTCGATCGGCATCAGTCTTGGGTCCCAGCAACACAACAAGTTGTTGCTCTGCTTCTAGCTTAACTTTCGAGCCATCTGCCCAACACATTTTTGGAAGATTTCGTATGAACCCCATAAGCAGTCCAACATTGTAGCGATACCTAGTTCAAAATTAAAACGATCAATGTTACCACCAAGGCTTATTATTATTTTAATTAACAAACCATTGAAATACCTTTTCTCCAAAATCTCAGCCTTGTTTTTTTCAATAGCATCGTTGACTGCACGTTCAATTTCGTCATCAGAAACAACGATACCCGCTCCAATGGCCTCCTCAAACTTGTTGACTTTAACTTCGCTGTCTTTCAAATTGTCGATTAAGAATTTTGTCGCAGCTAGAATAAACCACTTATTTCAGTGACAATAAACTTCACCAATAATTGTAAACTTTCTCCTTGATCTTTAACAACATACCTGCCATTCGCACTTCACTATCTAAGTATCCCTTCACGATATTTTCCACAAGAAATGGAATATGCTTAACTATGGGTCCTTTTATTTTCGAAGATAAAATAAAACACAGCCGACCTTGTTCCGTTGGTGGTGAAGGAATTCTCTTGGCTTCCACGTGCTGGAAAATCAATTATTGTAGTTGAAATACCTTCACTATCATTTTCATTTCATTTTCTATCAATAATTTTTGCTCTATTCAAAGTACCTTCATCAAAGCATCTTTTAATTTGCCAAGTGTTCCCAAATACTCAGCATTCTTCGCGATTTCCTTCGCCTTGGACTCCGTCACTCCGAAAAACGACACCAACTCGTCAACGTTCATTTTGACTCTCAACTACTCCAATAGTTTATCTGAAAACAATAATAACAAACATAAGGCCATAAAGCATCAACGTCAATTACCATTCATCACTATTACATCATCAGCATATGGAAAATCAGCAATGCAAACTCAGCAATTCATATAAGCTTATTCAATGTAAAAATGGCACACACGTGTGTCCTTTATACCTTTTTTGAAGGGTTGAGCCCCTAGAGGCTCGAGTTCCTCAACAAGGAAATCGAACTCCTATTCCAAACCGACAGTTCCAAGAGTCTTCGAATATTTCGACAGTCTCCGAAAGAAGATGTAACATGCGGTGAGGAAAGTGAAGTCGGCGAATTTGTATTTTGGTTGTATGAAGTCATAGAGTAAAAATGAGTGTCACTGCCAACCAACACCCCGCATCATCTGTCCCTCTCCACAAAACAAACACAAACACTGGAATTTCTTCGGATCGTTCGGAGGTCACAAAACACGTTTCCCCGTTTAGCTGACCTCTACTTTTATTTTATTAAGACACCCTGGTCATCTGTCATCTGTGTACATCTGGGGGAAGGGTATCAAAGCATTAGAGCCCAGTTACCAACGAATTTGAAAGAAAATATTTTAATTTGTTTGAGGTGAAAGTAATATCACATTACTTTGCTGGTGAACACTGGTGAATTCACGTGTTTTCAGTTGATTTGTGACATTTTTCTTTTAAAACTTTTATATCATTAATGGTAAAAGGGGGTTGGTGATTCCTGAAATGGAGTTGGATCCGTTACGGGTGAGTGACGACCTGAGCCTGGCGCCAGGGACCCAGTTAGCAATAACTGACGGAGACCAATATATAATCGTCAACTTGCAATACGAAGACGAGTCTGGAGGGTCAGGACCTTCTGGAATTGTCTTCCACAAGCCACAGTTGCCTCATAACGCGCTGTTTGAAAAGGACACGAAAGTTGAGTTTTCGGAAGACGGAGTTCCTGTGATTCAATGTGCTGCTGTCAATGCAGATGACGGGCAGCAGACATCTCTGGATCACGAACAGGCTTTGGCAGTCGCTAACCTCTTGAACTTCCATAATCAGCAGTCGCAGTCCCAGTTGTATGCGCTCACAAGTGCTGGTGCAACAATTACCAAAGACACGGTTAGCATGAGTTCAAGTGATTCGAGTCGGACGCAGAAAGCAATTCAATCTCCATCTACTTCAGCTGCGGCGTTTGAATGTGGACTTTCCGAAATAAAACAAGTGAGGAAAATTTTGTGCTAGTGCTTCTGTTCACGAATTTAATAGTAGTTTGTAGTTTGTAAACGCAGAATGATTATTCGGAATTGGAATTGTTTTTGTTTTCTAGGAGGCGTTCCTTCCTCACTCTGACATTTCAGGTGAATCTCCGCAGGTGTCGGAGGTAAAAAAACCTGTAAAGACGTACAGTCGAAAAAAGGCCGACAAGTCAGAGGAATCTAACTCAGGAACACCTTCAGTGTTGACCCCTGGACCACAACAGCCATTTCCTGCATCCACCAAAAGTCGTGTTGTCTTTCCGTCCTCGTCTGGTATGATATAAATTTCAGTCAAGCCCTAGCAAAAAAAGTTACAAACTGTATTCAATAAATATATTTTGATTTAGTGTCGCTGGATTCCCTCAATCGAAAAAGAAGGAGATGCTTTCATGACACCGTCAGAGTCATTCCACCAAGTGAATTTAAAATGCAGCTGAAGGATACATCTGACATCGTTGTGAATAAAATTGATGTGGCCCCACCAACTAAGAAAGAAATGCATCACTTGGCATACAGTGGTGTTGGAAAGTATTTTTCTCATCCAGGTATAACTATATGCATGTACAAATTTAGTTAGGGTTAAGTTATGTGTGTTCAGGGTTTGTTAATTTGGAGCTTTCATGGATTTTTAGGGCGGAGAATCGGAAGCGTGCCTTTGTCGAAAATGTTTTTCAGTAGACTGACAATGACTACTGAACCAAAACCCACAGCTAATTCAGATAGTAAATTGGAGCCACTAGACACCGACTTGCGTAAGAAAATACTTTAGATGCTTAATCACGTGGAATTAGAGTAACTAATTGCAGATCTGATTTGTAGGAACCCCAGTAACAAGAGAATTGTGCGGAATATCTTCTTTGACTTTAACTTCTGAGACTACTCCCTCAGCACCTCCTGCTCAAGTTTTCACGGAAGCCATTGCCAGGAAAACAGCTAGCTCCTTCGAGTCATTCTGCAAAGGAATGCATGTCAGTGAAAGTCATAGTATTTATTTCTTTGGGTAATAATACCTAAAGGTGTATGTACAATTTTAGAAACAACCCCGGTTTGATCACTTGAGGAAGAAAAACAAGCTGAACCAAAGTCCTGTTGAAGAACCTACAGAATCATCCTGTTGGAAGAACTCAGAAGAATTATCTGCCAAGACTGTTTCGATCGTCTATGGTCCAGGCAATGGTTGCGAGATTGAGGATATTCGTGTTCACAATGGTTCTGTCTCATTGGATGATACCACTCAACTGTATTCTGAGGATGGATTCATTGCTTTTGACAATTCCCGAGTTCTAGTCAAACAGGAGAATGGAGATTCTGTGACGTCTGAAAGCAACAGTCAGACGGTATATTGCTAAAAATACATGAAATAATGAAACTGCAACTTCAAACTATTGCAATGCTCTAAAGAAATATATTTCTGAATCATAAAGAATTCTGATCTGGATGAAAACGCTACCCCAAATACGTCAAGTATTGACATACTGATTGCTGCTGCTGAAAGGGAGAATAATAATCCACCTCAAGGCGAAAGAAACTCTTCCTCATTCAGTCTATGCACAGAGGATGTTGTAGAAGTCAAACAGGAGGATGCAGCTACAACAGAGATTTACAACGCCAACGATGGTATAGAGCAGTTAGTAATACTAGGTCCCAATGGAGAAAGGTATTTTGCTGATTTTACGTTGTGGGGCTAGTGAAATAACTCTTGATTTCTCTTGCAAGGGTTTCACGCATGAGTTTGATTTTGGTTTCAGTTGCTCATAAATTCTCAGAGTCTCAGAGCATAGGGCTTAATTTCGTGAAGATTTGAAGTTGCAAATCAGCCTTATTACAAATTACAAGTTCTAATTGTAGTGCCCTGCAACTGGTACTCCAAAATCGTACTCACAGATACCGGTTACGCGGTAGCAACAGAAGCCTATCAAAAGGGTATGAGAACTTCTTCAAATTCACTGGTTAGAGATTGTCGTATGCAATAGGCACGCTGACTAAGGTAGCAGTTTTGGGCTGGAACCAACTACGTACAAGTTGTAGTAAACTGATTTCGACGTAAAATTGCTAGTGGTTGTGAATAGTCCCTTGCTCAACTTTTCTTTATGAGCTGCCAGTCTGTCAGAATCGAAAACGATAGAAATTATTTATTGAGTGGTTTTGTATTTTTGGAATCGCAAAGGTGACTATTTCGAGCTCCATCATCTTTTTGCCTCAATAATATCCATTCACTTCTGTGCACGTATTTGGTAGCTGACTACCATTATAGAGAACATTTAGATACTCACTCTTCGTCAGAACTCCCCAAGAAGTCTCACACTTTAGGATTGACGTTGGTAATAATCTGTGTAGGAATACTTTGTGCAGGGTACCAGGCATCCTTAAAAACCGATAAAATCTTATTTGATCTAAGTCATGATACAAGAACAGAAAGTGGGATCAGATTATTTCGGAATGTACAAATTCGGGCTGCAGTCAAATGTTTTATTTATTGTTTCATCACAGATCACTGTAAACGGAAATCGACTGTTCATTGACAATTTATGGATCCGCAATACTTCAATTTCTCTGTTAATCTTTGATTGATTGATTTACAACTTGACAGACAAAACAAGACCGCCTCCGTGGTTGATGTGAAAACCAAACCAGCACTCAAAGCATGTTCCTGCGTTCCGGACTCAAATTATTTAACAAACATTAGCTGCACGTATGACCAGCGTGAAAAGGGCTCAGGTTGGCGGGCCCCGTTTCTTGGAGGAGAGAACCAGAGAGGGAAGGCGTCTCGGACTTGCACTCTCTCCCTATCTTCGCCCATACAGAAAATAGAAATTTGCAAAATGATAAGTGTTCATAAGTCTCATAAGGAAAACTGGATTCTTGTGGGACTTATCATTTCCTTTTTTTTGATATGGGTTAAGACAAGGCGAGGATAAAGTCAGCCTCCCTTCCCCTGGAGTGTTCGTGTCCCCGAAACGGCGTGCGCTTAATCGAGCGCTTTCCACTCTGTTTGTCCATATATACAGGCAACGTTTGTTAAATAGTCATAAGTCAGGAGTGTAGTTTAACATGCTTTGAGAGCTGTTTTTCGGTGTCCAGACTTTCCACAGGGGTCTAAGATTGTACAATCAATTTTTTCTATCTTGTGTAAAGTTACAAGTCTTTTCTATTAGACAGTAGTAGACAGTGCTACGAATTTTTGTGACAATGAGTTTGCATGACTAAAACAATTTTATATTTCTCAACACACATCAACTTTTGACTGACAACTGATTTTCCTGCAGAAGTATATTTTGTGGTTTGAAGCAGTACTTTTTTAATTTCTCTGCTGCTTGTATTAGTTGTATTATCTTCGATAGTCGAAATAAAGTCGTGCACGTTAAAAAACGGAATAATTTGTATCATACGCAACTAATTAAGTAATGTTAAGAAAATAAGACACGGCTGCATTGGTGAGTTTGGACGCAATAATCATCGGGAATCGTGAAGAGATTTGAAATGAATGTTGTTAAGAGAAAATCGTCTCCTTTATTAAGAATTGGTGGTGTTGTATTTTACCAAAATAATATTATTGTTGATTAGTTTAGTTTGAAGGATTGAAACTTGATCACAAAAGATGTTTACTAGATACAATCCATATATCGTAAATAAAGTAATTTCATACATCGTATGTTTCGACTCTTTACAAACCCTTATTATTAGTGACATATTATGAAGTATGAAGTGGTGATCGATTCCTCGATTTATCTCACAATTCATCTTGTACAAATAACTTAAACAGCATTTTTGACGGTGGTAATCGGACAATCAAGAGCTCAGCATGTGAATAATTCCCTACACCAACCCTGACTACGGGACAGATTTCTCCATGCTTATCCACATAGTACCTTAATACCTTGTCTCACAGCGATTCAAGTATTACAAAAAATAAAATAAATCAAGTGTATGCTTCATATTGGGGTATCCTATCTCAATTACTTTTCACTACACGCAGGTACCTTTGGATAGATATTAACACATTTTCAGTTTTCTTTCTTGCTTTTACGCTTGCAGCTGTCGATGAAAGTTTGATTAATAAATGAAGCCTTTCCTCAGCAAATTTTTGAAGTTGGAATCGTAAAACAACTAATTATAACCTACAATTGCATCCAAGATCTCTAATTACAATTTCTTTACAAAAAGGGGTCTTTGTGAGATGGCTGGGGAAGTCCGAGGACCCTTGGGTTGGGAGGGATGGAAGAAGAAGGCGACGGAAGCGCTGAATGCATTGTCGTCGTGTTCGGTGGTGGAAAAGAAGACAGTTGGCCAATCTTCAAGACCGGTGATGCAGTCGGAGGTGAGGAAAGACTTCCCTTTTCTGTCGTTCTAAATGAGACGTGTTGTTTTGCAAGATAGACTGACGGAAAGGGGAGGTGACTGTGGTGAATTGCATGAGAAAAGCGATAGCAAGTTGGAGGGAGGAGAGGAGGTTACTGAAAAATTAAATGATCGTAAGTGTGGGGAGTTCACCATCTTTTCAAAAAATGAAGAAAAACGGATGCCAGATATTCTTCAACAGAAAAGAAAATTGTCAAGCGTGGATTTGACTTCTGAAGACCTCTTGTTAAAATACCCATGTCCAAGGCAAGTGTATCCTTGCCCGCGCTGTCACAAAGCTTTCACGAGGACGCAGTCAGTGAAACGTCGCATGCTGAAGGTCAAGTGTATGGCAGATTGGGAATTTTATTCCCAAGAATTCTCGGTTGACCAGACTAAGATGCATCAATTTTCGCAGATGCGCGAACGTTTGCAGGAAAGTAAAGAAAAACAAAAATATTAAGATGAATAACTTTTATTATCATCGGTGTTATTGTATTTTACCTTAACATTATTATTATTAATATTATTGTTGTTTAGTTTGAAGGATTGAAACATGATCACAACAGATGTTTACTAGATAGATACAATCCATAATATATCGTAAATAAAGTAATTTCATACATCGTATGTTTCGACTTTTAACAAAACCTTATTATTAGTGACATATGTAGTGGTGATCGATTCCTCGATTTATGTCACAATTCATCTTGTACAAATAATTTAAACAGTATTTATGACGGAGGTTATCGGACATGAGTTCAGCATGTGAATAATTCCCCACATCAAGCCGGAATACGGGACAGATTTCTCCATGCTTATTCACATAATTGCTACTAGTACCAACGAGATTAGTACCTTCTCTCACATCGGTTCAAGTATTCGTTCGATTGTGCAGTTTCAATTAACAATAAATCATGCATATGCATCACACTTAGGTATCCTAATTAACTTACATTTGATTACCTGCAAGTAGCTTTGGATAGATATTAGCACTCTTTCAGTTCGTTTTTGCTTTACTCTTCCTGTTGCAAATTGCAATGATAATTGTTCAGTGACAGATAGATTCAAGAGGAATATACGTCCACGCAAATATATTATTACATGATGAACCGTTGAATGACAGTTGGATTCATAAATGAAGCCTTTCTCTTCAACAAAGGGCACATAGTTTTTGAAGTTTGAATTCGTTTCTCACTATGCAACAAGAAATCAACTAATTGTAACCTACAATTGCACACGAGATCTCTAATTATGATGAAAGTTGCTGAAAAATTCCAAGTCTATTGAGATTTTTGTAAGGTATCCGGACTATTTATATTAAAGTAACTTACTTTGTATGTAATCTAATACATTACAGCACTTCCTCCAAGCTTACTCTACACAGAACAATCAAGTTAAGATTGCTTCTGCAACTTCTTATTTACAACAACTCGTAACGTTATTATCGATGTCTTCTGAGGTTTACGGACTATTTACAATTAGTTAATTGTGACTTATCTCTAAAAATAATATTGTTTTCAAATGCATATCTCGGTGTCTCATTTGAGACTTGGTACATATATCATTAATCATTATGTACAAATAATCGTCACGAAACACTAAACTGAGTTATTATAATTCAAAATTCAATTTTGAATACTAATATAATGTCATAATATTATTAATTGAGTCAAAGGTCACCATCGGTTTCTAAACACCAGGTCCAAACCATCAGATTTATCTAAAGGCAACAGATTATCTTTTAATTATGTATGTGTACTACGTTATGTGGCATCCAACGTCAAATTCAAATCATTTCTTTCCGTTTCTTTTCGGAGTTCCTCGTCATCAAGTCGCATTTTATCTGGAAACATATTGTAGTCCAACAGTAAATCTAGGTACAGTACACTTAAACAAAACAGGAAACTTGAGCCTTAGCTTTGATCTTAACGAAACAATCTTGAAAGTTCAGTTAAATTATTGAGGGTATCATCGTCGTTATGTCTTCAATTCGATTTCCAGAGTATTTGTAATTTGGTTACAGTTCAGGAAACAAGCTTCTCCCGTAAGTTTATACTTCGAGGGAATTCCGATGATTTACGAGAATTTTACAAGACCAGGTAAGAGATGAGAGAACAGACAAAACGGTGATTATGATATGTGAGTGAAATGTGAAGAGGTTATTTGAAAATATGGAAGGATTCAATATAAAGAAACCTGTTATCATAATTGTAAAATAAAAATTTGGAAAATATTCAGAACTACTTTCCAGATTGTCTTTTCTTCATTTGTTGAAAACTCGTTTGTGTGTGAGTTCAGGTTCGCACACAAATGTCAAATGATATTTCCTTGTCTGAAACGGATAAAATTTTAGGCTCAGCGTTCCTTGAAATTATAAGTATGACTTTAATTGCATAGAGATAACGAAATTTTTTGGATATTTTTAAAACTCAGTGAAATAAATTGTAACTACAATTACTACAAAAGTAACTGCTTATAAAGATTGATTCAAAAACGCTGCGTCTTTTAATGCTTGAGTTTGAGCTTACATTTTACAGTAAAAATATTTTTGAAATAAATCGTAAAGAATGCGATGATTCAGAAGTTAGCCATGCGTTACAAAGTATATATTTGGTGTATGTGTATCTCCCAAGGTAGAAGTCTCATCTAATATTAGAAATACATTTTGTGTACTCCTATCGAACAGTTTAGTTTATAGCGGTTTTTGAAACTTGATTGTGTTGCATCGATGTCGTGATTGTATGTGTAACCTTTCCAGTACCGTATATTTGAATCAGATACACTGAGGATAAATTAGAGATGTGATTTGTGATTGATTTGAAAGATTATTTATGCAGAGTACTTGATCACTACTCGGGATGAGTTATAGCAGGCTACGATCTGTGAACAAGACTGAGGGAAACTTGGACTGCCAGATGAAAGGTCTCTTAAAGGGAGAAAACCACAGCCAACAAACTGTGAACGAGATACAGTTTAGATTTTTTCGAATTTCTAACGCTGACAAAATAACGAAGCACCATCCTTGAAGACGCGTTCAGCAAAGCATGGCTGTTGACGTTGCGTTGAAGCGATCCGAGCGTTACGAAGGAAATGATATTAAAACCAAGATCCACTTCCCAGTTTGGACGTCAGTCCTCCAAGGCCTTTGCCCATTACATTTTTTACGCCTCCCAACGCGCTTGAGGTGGCAGTCGTCAGCTTTGCAACGTAATTTTCATCTTCTCCGTGAGGACGTAAAGTTACTTTAGGACGTCGGTCTGCCTCGTCAACTCCTTCACCACCCCTGGATTTTAATTACAAACTCCTTAATTACAAAGCACCCTCCTGGGAAAGCGACATGAAGCAAGTGAACTCACTCTCCATCCTCGTCCCTCCGGGATCCCATAGTTAAAGCACATGTAGCCTCCTCAGTATTCATTCTTGAAGAAACAGTTTGATACGTTTTACTCTGAAGTTTGTCCTCCATCACCCCTTGCAGTTCGAAATCCGAATATAATTTCTGCAACACAAAACCATTCACAAATTCAACCTCCTGTTCCCTTGCACAGCACCAATTTCACCGTCACACCCACCTTAACAATATGACCCAAACAAGTGCACTGATAGGGATGGAGTGCGTGGTCCAACCTTTCGGACAACCAGCTGCATAGCATTTGCATTTGTGAAGTATACCATTGCTGGAATGAATATCGGGTTACATCTTTCATGTTCTTATACATTACTCACTAGATAGATCGTTATGTAACTCGTTACCTCGAAAAAATTCAATATCCATAATTCATCCACAACTTTCCCACGGATTTGGTCCATGCAATTCCTGGTGAAGTTCACATAGGCCTGTCCCAACTCTTTCCCGGATCCAGATACATTCTGAAATAGATGTTCCCTCGTATATTTTTTCCGGAAGAGCGTAAAATAACTAAGAAGCATTTTCAGAAAAATAATGTTATCTTACTGTGAAACTAAGTAATGATCCAATAAGACTTCCTTCGTCGTACCGCCCAAGTTTTGAAACTGTGCTTTCTAGTACTGACACCAACTTGGCAATGAGACCTTGCGTCATTCCAGCGGAGGTTTTCTCAATTAGATCATCAATTTTGGTGTGATACTGATGCTGTATAAAAAATGATTACAATAGGTGCTTAAGCAAGAAAACAAGAAATCCGATAAATCGCCAAATACTTACAACGTCTATTCCGTCAACCGCACAGAGTTTGAATGACTGATTCTTGGCATCAAGAATAACATTAATCATTGCACACATCTCGGTGGGGATGATATAATCCGTTGATACGAATGTGACACCTTTCTTCAGCCACGATTGAAACGCAGATTCAGTCCTTTGAATGCAGGACTCAATCATATCACAGGCCATTAGTTTCAATCGCTGTTCTAAGTGGTTTCCGAATTCTGGATTTGGCCAATGCAGATCCCTAATAAATGCTTGCAGTGCGTCTAGTTTCCAAAATAAGTCTTCAGATGTTGAACATCCATTTCTACATATTTGTACAAAACTCAGTCGACATTCTTGCATTATGTTTCTAAAAATATTAAATCTTGATACCCTTTCAGCTCCCATCGTTCCTTCTCGAAACCTTTGTGTATGGACTGAGCAATGGAAGATTCCATTAAATCTACATATCGCACAACTAGAGGGGCAAAGGTTTCCTGAAGATGCTGATGAAACCGGCCATTTTTCAAGTTATCTAAACAGTTGTGAATAAATCGAAGGATATCATTGGAGCCACTCAAGATCATTTGAAGTTTTTTTTATCCAAACGGATCAAAAAGATCTAACCATCAGTGCGGAGATAGTCATTAAGTATTTGAAAAAGAGGAAAGGCATCCCATGTGTCTGGTGGCTGTTCGGCTAAAACATGATCCATATCGACGGCAAATAACGACCAAAATATTTCCGCATGTTCCACCAACAAGTCACTGAACCATGCAAACGCCTGGAAATCCAAACAGGTTTTCTATTCTTTACGTTCTTATTAAGAACCACAGTAATACTGAGATTGCCCATGCTTGTAAGCTACGAACGAATATTAAATTAACTTGCGTGTAACTTGTTAAAGTTTGTAACAGTGATAGTAATAATTATCTTGCCAGTCACTGAATTATGGGGCAATGCATATAAACCGTCAAAATGTTCCACATTAAAAGGCTACAGATTTGCAATCCTTAATTACTGGCACACTTTTGACTGTAATATGTGCTGATTGACTGACAAGTATTCAAACGCAAACTTCTTCAGACGAAAACGACAATACATGAAAACTTTTTTGTCAAAACACTTGCAGTCATAAAAGAAGAAGTAGGTTAGCGATTTAAGTATAAAATCAATCAATACACGGCAATCCTCATTCTGGTAAGTCCACCGTAATTCAGACAGTTATATATAAGTTCCATAAAATGTTATTTTCATCAAACTAGATTACACATCTAAACACATGCTAATAATAGTTGCATTAAAGGTAATGCTGATAACTTATGATCAGTTTACAAAATTCTGTTAGCAACATTAACAGCAATAGCAAAGTTTAGCAGTATAGGTTAAGCTTATGAATGAGTGTAACGAGATAATACAAAAATGCATGTTCTTTTTGTAGACTACTCAAGTAAAGATGCGGTGAAATCGCATGAACGCCTGAAAAATTCGACTGAAGATTTGCAAAAAACACTGAACAAGTAGAAACCTTGCAACTTCTGTGCTGAGCTGACTGAAAGTATAGTGAGTATCTGTGTATGAGTGAAATGATTCAACATACTACGATGCTATAAAATTTAAGCTGTTTACAGTAATACAGTTGCATGCAAACAAATTGTATACTTTATAGATGTCAATTGGATTTATACTAAACTGTGGGAAAGCTTTGAGTAGGTTCTGGTGTTCTGGATTTAAAGAGAGAGAGAGAGACTGTGTCTAGTTAAGGTGGGAGGAGAATTTTAGCTGGGTTCAAAAATTCACAAGGTGAGTCCGGAGAACTTTTTCCACAAAATGTAAACAATGCAGAATTATCGAAAACTAATTTGTTCTAAGAATTAATTACAGGTACTACTTAGACCACGTAATAAATTTAATTTCAGTTCTACAAATTAAGTTGACCTTGCAATCACCGTTAAATAGGTGACCATAAAGGTCACAAAAGGTCACAATATTTAAAATTTTGAAAACAAAAATAGTATTTGTATTTGACTGATGACATTTTTCAAAAATTGGCTCACTACATTTTATTCATCAGTATTTTAGACTTTATAAACACCAAACACATTGAATGAGCATCGATACATCGCTGACGAATTTCGACTTCAATTTTGCAATACTACGAGATAGGGAAATTAAGATAGTTCGATTTTCGCCACTAGACACACCGTCAGTTCTCCCTGGTCTCCTTAAGATGTCGAGCATGCAAATGGAAAGCGGAGTTAGTAATAATAAAGGAGGCAAGATTTACGAAAGCGAGTAAAGTTAAGTAAGTAGAGAGGAGTTACAATAATGTGAAAAGATAGAATAAGGTAGTCTGACTTACTTTTTCCTGCAATCCATAGAGTTATTGCATGGATAAGGGAAAAACAAGGTGTACAGACAATGCACAGAAACAAGAAGAGATTTGGGGTAATCGAACACAACAACACGATATATACAGCAACCGTTATCCCATTCACATCGCAAGCCAATGATTTATCCCATAAGTCAGCTTATTCTGAAGCTTTATGTATTTTTCATGTAGTTACCTAACCTATCAAGATTCTTCCGCACAAATTTAATAAAGATTGAGTTGTTCATGTGAAAGGATGACTGAACTGATTTCACCGAGACAGATATGAGAATCTACGAGGCTTTACTGTAATAAGGTATAATTTGTAGAAGAACATTGATCGCTTCTCCTTGAAGGAGTTCCTGCATTGAATTCGCAATAACATGGCTGGGTAATGTGGGAAGAGATAAGATATATACATATTATATAATAGGTCGATGGAAGCATAATATAATAAATCCCACAATATACGTGGTACGTGGTGCGTGAAGAGATCTATCTACTATTTATGGGAATCTGAATGTACAGTGTGGAAGAAAAACTCGTGCAAAGAGAAAGTGGAGAAAGCCTGGAGTACACATTTACTTGGTGAGGGTGTGAATAGAGTGAATAGAGATATTATATTGAAAACTGCTATGAGATGGGAAAGGGATTGAATTATAATAATCTGATGTGATTGATTGATGGAATGTAAACTCACCCCTTTACGAAAAGCCTGTAAACACGAAGAGAGACAGAGAGAGCAGAGTGTAAGGGTTGGATTGTTTTTGGCATTTTAAGATGGAAGAGGAGTTTGAAACCAAATTGGCCAGCACGAAGGGCACCACCGAGAGAGAACAGTCAAAGCACCACACAAAAATATTAACACATCAGACTCAGACCTCAATCAAAGAGACATTCACAGATCAAATAAAAACATTAATGACGAGAGACAACAAAAATACACCTGACTTGTGTACTGAATATTTTACTGTCTTTTCAATATCCTCCTGCAGTTATGTTTCATTACTTACACTTATAGTCTTTGTTTCTCGCTTCTAGAAAAATGGTACACTGCTGGAATTGGATTTGAGCTGCTAGCTTTCTGAGTTGTTTTAAGATACTGCACTAACATTGATACAAGGAACCTTGTCCATTTGGTCCTTTCAAAATCTTTTCAAGACGATATACTCTCTCGACTTAACGAACTAAGCAGTTCAATTACGAAACTACCAAGTAAACATATGTGGTGACCTTACCTCAGCATAATGATCTTCATTTTGTTGCAGGAGATCGACGCATAGTTCCGAGAGATGAATGAGCTCCTCAAGTCTACGGCTTGGAATTACCTGCTGACTATCAGGATCGAGCTCTTCTGCAAATTAATTAGAGAGGAATTTAATTACAAGGTCATTAAATGTGTACTGCCACATTAGGGATGGGAGAATGCATAAGTATAATCTCAGAGGACTACGTCCAATCTACGGACTAGCTGTTAGAATGCTATGAAAAGTTAATGAAGACGACTTACCATCCACCAGAACCTGTGCTGGGGCTACGTGTTGGGAGAAACGGTAAAAGTCTTGTTACCAAAATTGAAGATCAATAATGCTATTAGAGAACCTTACCATCCAGTTTTGCTTCATTGGAGAGTTGAGTGTAGTTGACTAGAGCTGCATTTTCCAGGCACTTTTTAATGACTGCACGAGTCTCTTCAGGAGGAACAGGAGTTACTATGTCTTTCATCAAAACCTGTGATGAGTATAAAGTCAGGCGGAGGTCAGGGGATTAAATTGGATGTGTTTGGTGTATCAATCGGTTAACGAAGCCGCAGAAGAACTCACTCTCTCAAGAAGAGATAGGGTTGCTTTGAGTGCCCCTTCCGGGCGTCCGAAGGGAAAGCAGTATCGGAAGTTTGTGATTTGATTCTCGAGTAGAACTCGAAGTCGTTCTTTGACTTCTTGAAACTTCTCCTTTTCTTCGTGAGTGACAGTGCCCACTCCATCAGGCCTAGTTAGTTGTAGCCGTACTTTAGGAAACGCTCGTAATGTTGGTTACAAATATGCCCATTACTATTTCATTGCCGTCTTTCTTATCGTAAGGAAGGAGAGAGAGTAACTTGTTTGAACTTTACCTTTAGTTCAATGCAAAATTGTAATCCAAAGTCATGTCACATTTAACAAGTTTAAGTGAAAGTTACAGTAATAACATACACGTAAAGATTGACGTAAGTGTAAGTAAGTACATTGTACATTCAAATCCACTTTAAAAAATGTTACTTTAAAAGAGATACAAAAAGAGCAAATGCTGCAAAGTCATTCGTTTGGTTAAGAACTCAGTCCCAAATTTATGAATGAATAGTAAACCGTAACTACCAAATAAACGAGTCCTTCTTTACTGAGCGCTGTAATGTCGCTTTTGTTAATGTAAGTACAAAGTACAACATTCTTTGCATACTTTCTACAAAATGTAAGCTTGATTAAATCTATAGAACAATTATTAGAGATCGCTACTCATTAAAGTTTAACTTGAAAACTTCGTTAATGTCTCATTTGACTTTATTTGCACGTGTGAGACAAAAGTGAGCCCTGCCCTGTATGACTGTGGTATTCGGCAGAATTAGTTATGGGAAATATTGTAATTATCTCTATTCTACATTTGTGATTATTAACTATTGTGCACTGGAATGGATAAGCTCCCAGGATTTTGCAAAATATTGGTCACGTCAAACAATTTAATGAGACATCTGAGTAGCAGCAAAAAATACGCGATTTCCCCCGAAACTCAGTCTTGAACATGTTTCATTCAACAGCCAAAATTCCTATGGAATGCACACATGCACGCTCATTCAACCGCCTCTCATTTCATATTCAGAATAGGATTCTCGATTCATATAATTGTTCAAGTTGCATTCAGAGATGATTCAGAACATTCCTTATAGAAAACATTGCGAAGTTTCATTGCAGGTCATATAAAAGTAGACAAGTCACAAGTCAATCAAACATGCATGCACGTAACAAGGGTGATAACAAGAAAGACGGCATCCGAAAAGAGGATAAGGGAAGACGAGATTTGTCTCTACAGGGATTGAGGAATTCATGAAGGGATTTATCAGTTCCCTCTAAGTTGGCTGGGATTGTCATTTACCGATATTTGGCAATGGGCACATCTTTTAATGGAATATAAATGCAAGACATTACAGCCAAGATGTTTTTTACCAAGCCGAAACAAGGCTATTTTGCTCAACAAAGAATCACTCAGTAAAAAGACATTAATATGGTGAGATGTGAAATGGAAATTCATACATGTCTGACCTGTTGCCGTGCACATGGGATGCGCAAAACGCAAAGGAGTAATGGATTAGGGTCGGATCAATCATGAGCCCACGCTCAGACCGATCCAGCAGGTCACCAAGGTACACCAAATGTCGATAGCAACCTCGAACACCATAACGGGCGCAGTATTCATCCAGAACAAAAAGTTGTCCCGGACTGAACCAACCCTGTGTGCAAATTAGATTCCTTTTGAAGTCACCCAAACTTAAGACTCAAACTTTCCCACTTACAAGAGAACAATAAGGATCACTCAGCCGAAAATCTAGCGTTAAAGTTTGTAAAGATTTGAAAAGGTTATGATGATCGAATTTGCATGGATCTGCTGAAATGTACTCTTCCATTCCGTGTTTCCTTGCCCGGTCGGCATCTGAAGGAGAACCACATAAAGAAGACCTCAAATCCCCAGACTAAGTGGATTATTATTTTTGCATATGAAAGTCAATGCAGACACACATACCCCCCTGGATTTTCGAAATAGTAGAGTTCTTCGCAGCAGGAGTGAGTGGAGGTGCAGGCTTGTGAGCCTGACCAGTAGCTCTGTACATGGCCATGACCCACAAGTGACTTTCATTTTCATCATCACAGGCAAAAAGAACACTGTCTCCTTCTTTCACCGCATTGAAAAAATAACGACCTCCTTCCAGATCTGAAATTAACTTGCATTAATTACACACACCCAATAGCTCCACTAATTAATTAACTTTGTCGGATTCCCATCTTAAAATTAAATGCACTCTCAGTCTCGCAACTTAGAACCCTTACCCATTCCCACCATTAAGTTGGCTGCACAACAGGGACACATACGTAACTATTAATTTCATTTCATCAGGTAGCAAAAGAACCTTTTGATTAAACCTTACCACTAGCAGCTTCAATATAGTCGACACTGTAGCCGTCTAACTGTAACATCTCCGTCGGTTCGGATTTCTTCTCTTTGTAAGAGCACATAGCAAAAGTATATTGAGAAACTTGAACCAAAATGTAGTATCTCTTTTTCCACTTCTTCCACACTCCTTTCCCCAGTGCATACAAATATCTGAAAAACAACGCTTAATTGTAAACCGGAAAATACGAACAAAAACAGTCTCGATAGCTACCCGCAATGCTTCATATTTAACGGCTTGTCCATCCTACAAGCAATTTTGATTCGCAAATCTTGATCTGCTGCACTCTTAGGGACTGTCATTTTGTGCCATTCGGGAGCCTATTTATTCATAAATCCATTAATCAGTGTCACAGGAATGAATATTCATGCTCAGGGTCGGTTGTTTCACAAGAAGTGGTGAATTCAGTGTGTTCTCACTTTCGATGATAATGGAGTAGGCCGAAGGACAACCTTGCCCAGTTCTTTGTCTTCCAGCGCAAGCATTCCTGGGTTTTCGGTGTACAACTTAACTTTTACGGCAGGAAGAGGATGATTAGTAGAGAAATCTCCTTGAGTGTCCCACCTACGAATAACACACGCACGATTGCCGATAAGAAGAGATCATTTGTCATTCTCATGACTTCTTGGGAGTTTCAAAGTGCCCCTTTGTGGCTTACATGGGTTTAGACGCTTCGGCTTGGTCGGTTTGTAACTTTTCGCCTCCTTCGACTTCCATGGTGCAGTAGACGATGCGATTGGGGGCAAGAGATTTTAGGCCTTTTACCTCCATCACGACAACCTTCGGGAATAAAAGAACGCGTGTAGTGTGACTCTTAACGGTAGAATCGAATGTTTGAGGGTGTCTCATTCAGTACCTCCAGGGTGAACGTAAGGACCACATCCATTTTACTCAATTGAGTGTCTCCATCCCCAGAGTCCCCTTCTAGTTTCGCCAAAGACAGCTGCGACCTGGACCATCAGGAGAAAGAAAACAAACCGACTGACAAATTTTTTGTTCTTCACGAGTACACAGATTTAAAGGTATATACACAGTACAAGATACAAACGATTACCACAAACGAAAGGAACTAATAATTATACATATATATGAATGAATGAATGAATGAAAGAACTAAAGAGAAAGGTGGGATTTTGGACAACATTCGAGGCAGTTACATGGGACTTGACTAGGACTGCCTATAAATTGTTTGTGCCAAAAAAGTCGTGAATTCATACGAGGTTTTAACGACACGATTTCGAACACTTAAAGGATCAGGCATGTAGCACAGCAGTAGCTCAGAGCAGCGGATTGAACATACAACACGAGGAGGTTTAGCAGGGGAACACTCATACGCTGCGTCCATTGATGAGAAAAATTTGATAATTACCTTAACACTGAGCTTCTCCTGACATGGGCCAAATCAAATCAAAACATGGCTCAGTTACAGCAAAACAGAGGAGTGTCAGCATGCCTCTCTATTCAACTACACCTTTTATAAATCTACGGCTAATTTCCGCTTACCTATGATTATACTTTTTTAATTTCGGAAGGCCGTATTTAGAGTCAGTTGAGCTTTTGGATACAGGAAGAGACTCAAGGTTCGCCATCAACATGTTTATTGCTGATCGGCATTCTTCGATGTACAAGGATTCCATTTCTTTCAGGACGAAACGAGGCATCAGTTTCCTATTCCTTTCCATGTCCGACACCTTCTGCCGTCGACCGTCCAGCTCCCTCCGAATCGCCGCGGCTTGCTCGTCTGCCGAGTCCAACTGCAAACCGACATTCAACTCTCACCGTCTCTTCTTACCATCTCACACTCATTTACTTCACGTGTCAAACACTGCGGACGAATAAAAAGTTGGTCGAACCTGCAGAGCATTGTACAACAGCTGATGCTCGAACTTCTTCACTCCCAATATTTGCTGGAACATGTCGTACAACTGTTCTTTCGACAGAATGAGTTCAGAATGCAAAGACTGCTGCAACCGAGGACGCTTGTTGTCTTCGTCCCCCTTCAAAATGCAATCGAACTTGGCCATCCACGAAGCCAACACCGTTTCTTTACTCAAACCATCAATTTCAGGCAATGATCTGGAGAAAACGTGCATTTCACTGGTACAGTCTACTTAATAACCGGATTTAAAGCATCTTTGACTCCCACAGCTTACCTAACTCGCTTCTCAACGTTGCTTTTAAATACTTCCCTGAAATCATGGTGGGAACACGCCCCCGCTTGCACCATTCGCAACACTCGCTCAGATTTAAGAAAGACTTCTGTGTAGTTAAGAATTGCATTTTGAAAAGCTTCATCTGCAGCTATTTGGGTGTCTCCTTTCAAAAAGCTCTGAAAAAGAAGAAATTAAGTTAGGAAGAGTGCACAATTAAGCTAATTGAATTCCGAACTACTAATAGGAAACGAAAGATTATACGAACCTGAAAGCGCGATAAGATTGTATCCAATTGGCTTTTCGTGATTTTCGTATGCCTTTTCGTCATGTCCGTGGGTTGTTTAGCGTTAAACGGGTAGGCGATGCATCTTGAAATGAAGACATAAAGCTGCAGTCGTGTCTTTCTAAGCTCTTCCTCTCTTTCTTGCTTTTCCTGTGTAACCATTAATTACACGATAGTTTGCGTGAGTAGGTTCCCAAATACAGCCGACGCTTAATTAGACACGAGCCGTACTACCTGAGGGTCGATGGGGTCTGTGACCGTTTTCTCCGACACGAGGGACGGTGAAGGTGAAGTTGGTCTGGGCAGGGCTGTTCCCCGTAAAGGTGTCCCTCCAGAATTCATATTGCTTGCCCCTGGACCAGAGCCCATGGGTCCAGACTGACCCACATTTAAGGTATCTGAGGAAGTAGTGCTGTTCGGCGAGAGGGACCGATGTGACCCAGCATGATGGGGGACATCGAGACTTTCCCTCTGGGGCTCACTGTGTAAGTGTCCCCTGTGATGAGACGCTGCCACCGGGGCTTCCCTGTGTTGCTCGTCATCGCTGTCCTCTTCAGATGAACTCGGGTCAATCATACTTTTCTACCTCTGCAAATGTCAAGTTTGTATCACTGTAATAACTCTCCCATCGGTCTCCCTTTACCCTTTCTCCTACACTTTCACACAACTCCAAAACTCAGCCACACTAGTACGATTATAAGAATACTAATAGTAGAGATCTCTACTTCCTTCTCTGTCCTTCCTACGGGTCTTAAGTAGTTCAAACTATAAAAGGACGATACATCTCGTTTATAGCCACGAAATTTCCTGTGACTCAATCAATACAGGAGAGAATATCGGGTGTGTATAGAAGCAATAGAACTACGAAGAAGTTCTCCGTGTCTAAACAAAAAGTAACTTTAGGAGAGAGATGCTTTGATAGGTGAGTTGTCTTGAGAAATAAAAGAAAGGGTTTGTTAGTATTACACCAAGTTGTTTGTTGTTGCGAGACATGCAAATGAAATAGAGGAGTGAGTAATGGTGAGAAAGTACACAAGAAATAAACTACGAACAAATATGCGTGAGTGAAAGATGTATAATTATGTAATGGTGTGTTGGTGGACAGGAGGCCTGACAACGACTGGAAGTTGTCAATTCAATGGCTGGATGGAATATATCTGTTGAGGAAAATGTGGTTAACTTGCATCTGATATCACAATTAATATTTAATTTGAACTGAACGCATGATCGTGTATGGGAAGTGGATGTACGAATACTTATTTGTACAGAGCTGCATTCGCAGGCACACAGGCTTCTTCTTCCGTCACTTCCTATTGAAGCTTAATTGAATAAAAGTTGATTTGGACGATTCCCTAATGAATTAATTCGATGGAGTGTCTAAAATCTTTCCTATTATCTCATTGACGATTCTTTAAGGATGAACACACACACAGACACACGCTACAGTGTGGTTGTGTAGTAAATGAACCTGTCAGCAAGAAGCTATTAAAGACAGTGAGATGTGTATTAGTAGTAAATTAGTGTGTCTGGTGTAGTGCGTGGCTGTGTAAACGATGGGATGTTGTAGTTCTGTAGTACAATGCATTGGGTTCCCTTGTGACTAGTTAACTATGTACCTATACATGGAGGATACTAAGTAATGGGAATAAATGTAGTACTTACTATTTGTAAGAGGTGCACTTCGTGAGTTTGAATCGGAGTGGAACCCAAAAGGTATACGGGATCACTTTGGATTGGAATATGACAACCTGGACAAGGTGTCTCGTCTTATGAGATATGGAACGAACGAACACAATATATACTCGTTGATCGGTTTGGTACTAATTGCTATTGAAAATAAGTCACTGTGGTTTTTCCGCTGATGCGGTGTGCCAAGGGGAGAGATGGATTGAGCTCATTCGAAAAGTTTTTGGGAGTGTAATTGTGATGCAGTATTGGGCTCCCCCAACTTAACTCTGATCACAGAAGAAAGAGAGCCATGAAAGTTGGTGAGTGTAAAAATTAACGAGAGGGTTGTGAGTTAACCGAAGGAATTGGTCTTGATAAGTGGGACTGCATCACTATAAAGGAGAGACCTAGTTTTGATGAGATGTAAGTAACTGGAGCGATTGTGTGGCCCGTAAAGCGAGGAGAAATGGGTGGGCAAAAAGTGTTCTACAGAGACGAGATTGAGTGGACTTTCTCCATTGTGGCTATATAGCACCTTTCAGAAGAGGGACAATAATGGGAGGAAAGGAATATATATATCTAATAATATAATACGAAAGGATATGGAAATACGTACGTACGTAAAAGGATTATTGTGGGGAGATTCAGGGAGTGTTAGGTAGGCAGCAGCAGACCTCTGCATCCCACTTCAGCCAAAATGGAGAAAGTGAGGGTGGAGACTGACTCGGAGAAATTGGTTCCCCGTCAGCTAAGTGCTCCTTCATCCACTTCCTGCCTTTGACGCATGGCCACACGGGATTACTCCGAACCACCACCACTTTCCCCAGCTCGGAACACGACTTTCACACTTCCACCCGACCCTTCCACCACACTTACTACTACTATCATAAATGGACAAGGACTTTCTTCTTCTCCTTCCTTGGTTATCTCGTCCCATCCATCCAATCTCGTCGACACACCGAAACCGATAAGACAGATGTGGCCTTCATCCACATGTGGCGACCTCAACCATTACAGGCCTCAGGTCTACCTACACGCAGAAGGAGAGCCGAGAATTGGGAGATTTACGCTATCCTCGTCTTATTTCATCAAGCTGATGGCTGTGTCGACACACTACATGATAATAATATGTCTCTCCACATACATCTGCTTTCTCTCACATTAAACTGTAGTTGTGTAGTTGGAATTCCTCTTTGATAGTTGAAAAGCGAGATTCCTTAAAAACCACTTTAATTTCGTATGCCAGGAACTTTCGCTGAACGTACTAGCTCTCATGCTACGATGAGTGTGCATGGGTGGAGAGAATCTTTGCTAAGCAAATATCTCTCTGTTCAAAGCACGTAATGCTTTATTACTACACGATCAGAAAAAGTCCCCATCATATCCGACAAAAGCTCTCCACTAAGAGAGCTCTGTACTATCTACAAAGGATTGATAACATTATGATGCACTCTTCTCTGAAGGAGAGAGACCGAGAGACCTTTTTCTTCTGCAAATATTCATACACGTTTAGTTGTTGGCGAATTGCCCCAAATATGGATGCCTCATGAAATTTCTACCTTCCATCCATCTACAAATCTTCTCACGTAATGCTTTCCACTTTCCTCTCTAAGAACAGTCAAGAACTTCACAAATCAGGCACATAGACGTGTCATCTGTAAAATCTCTTGTTGCTCATTATGCGAGTGTTTGCCGTCTCTGGAGGTCTCGTCATCTCACAGGCACGTCCCATTTTAGCACAATATTTTCAATTCTCATATCAATTTTCGATTTCCAATATCCCAGTACAGTCCTTGTAATGATTGGTTCAGTTTTCTAGCCATTCTTTGTATTCCATAAAATCTGGGAGCGATATTTTCATACAAACGGCTACACAGCAGCAGCTTCCAGTGAACAATCTACTGATGACTGACAAATAAAAATGATACTTCGACTGAGAATGAGACTCAGAACAAGTCCGCTGGAATATGAGAACGGGTAACTTTGTGATTTACAATCAGGAATGATGATACAGGACATACAAAACAAGAAGGATTAATTAAAACGCATTTGCACTTGCTCATGTGCATTTATGTTTATTTTAGAAAACTGAGCCTCTGTTTACTATTGTCTACGACGTAAGACTACAAATGAGGTTCCAAAAACAACACAGACACGGTCTGGTACAATTATAAAAGACATCAAGTTGTCACTACATTGTATTGCAATTCTCTGATCGAACCAAACAGTAAGAGTTGTTGAAGCCCACAATTTTTGTATGAAAAACTAATATATATATTACAATTTTGTAATTATAAATTACGCCAGACCGCTTTGTAGAAACTCCTACGCATCAATCGAGATCATATTTCTAAGATTCTCGAAAAGTTTAGTTGCGACTTGTGATCGGAGAGTTAGTTATTCGGTTACAATGTAAACATAAGCCACAACTATAACAGAAACTTTGGACCGAATAAATTTTAGCTATCATTTAGTTATGGCAACAGCAATTGTAGGATCAGACGCATTTAAGACTAACCAGGTAACTCAATAATCGGTAAACGAGCCCGTTACATTTAAATTATTATTATTATATTATGTTGTCTTCAATTTAACATTTCAGTACAAACAATTGTTAATGACAGTCGAATTCACAGACTTCGTTTCAGTTGACCTCTACCACACCGTATTATGACGATTATTATACACTTTATAAATAAGATAACACTTCGGAACATCAAGGATATTAAGTGTTGTAGAAAACTTCATTGAAGAGCGTAGTCTCGGTTGGGTCATTATAGAAACGCGAATAACTATTTCATAGATACAAAACTGCGAGTAATTCTACTGGCAGTTTGAATAATACTTCAATGTATAGTGCTATGTTTTGGAATCAACTTTGAAGAATAGAAATGAAATAATCAAAATATTTTCAAAGATGAAAGAAAATACAATCGCAATCAGTGATCAAGATATGCTCTAAGAATTTGTTCACAAATATTAATTTGATATTTCTGTATCTATTCAATGAAACAGGCAAGTAAGTAAGGCTGAAACATAAACTGGGACTGTGATTTTGATTCCAGAGACAATATTGGTTTTTCGTACGCAGAAAATATTAATTAAATACAGTCATCACTACATATTACGTTAATTATTACACGAAATCCAACTTTCGACAATTTGTAGAACTCATGTAAGTAGATTCACGAAATCCAACTTTCGACAATTTGTAGAACTCATGTAAGTAGATTCACGAATTTGATTTGGAAATTAAAGTTCGCCATAGGAAAACCACTGGGCGTAGCTTACGAACTTTGAGAGGTAGGTGGAACTGTAGGACCTTCGCCGTTTACACTAATTATTTCAGACTGATTACTAACATCCGACGAGCTAGGAATTTCTACTGAAATAACAGGTGTGCTTTGCGAGGAACTAACTACAGACTTCGGTAAAAATTCGGTTATAACTACAGTCACATTGTTTACAGTCACTTGCTGGCGGTGAACTTGACTCCTATCGATATTTTTAAGTCTTGGTCGGCTAGAAAGAGAAAAAATAAACAAACATTTGATTTGATTTATGCTTTCTAACATTAATTCCGTTCAATTATGCTTATTGTCCTTACATGTTGCGAATCTTCTTCTTAGAATGTTTTTCTTCTGGATGACCAGACGCATTGGTGTGTGACTTTCGCTCTTTACTTCCTTCCCGACGAGGTTTAGGATTAGAGGCTGTTAGCGTTTGTGCTACTTGCTGAGCAACTAATTGTGGATTTAGACGAGGTTTCCTTTAAATAAAAATCCCGTTAAATAAATTCCTAACTTCCATCCTACTTTGTCCAAATACATAGTAATGTAATATGTGTACCTTGTAGAAGTACCCTTCCTCACATCACACATAGAACACTTGAAGGCTTCTGCAGTATTTCGAAACGTACACACGCTGCAATCCCAAAAGTTGTCTTCCAACGCTTTTGACTGCCTCTTTTGTCTATTAAAACCAACAAGTTTTTCAAAATAATAATAATAATATTCCAAATTCTAAACTACATTTATTAGCCACCCTCATCCAGTATAAACCTTCTCCTATTACCTTTGCGTTTGTTTCTTGTTATCCATTCTAAATGCCGATCTTTATTTCGCTTATCACGACTACCGAGGTTATCTTCTTCTTTAACTATAATATCTCCTCGGTCTCTCTCCACGACAAAAGTGTCTATATATACCCAGTCCCGAAGTTGAATATAAATATTATCTAACCAGTCTTTGAAAAACTCGTTACTTTTCAAACAACTCCATCTCCACTGCTACGAATGTTCTTAATCTAATTGCGATGAAGTAAATATTAATAACATCAACCACTCCTCCAAGAGAGAGTACACCTTTCTTGTCAACTTGTCACTTCGTGATTCCTTCGTCCGCAGAGCTTAAACGATTCCATCGTGGCATCTTGAGGGGGACACAGTTTCTTGGAAATCTCGTGAGGTTTGTGGTCAAGTCATTGCCGCAGAGGGAAGGAATTTGGTTGAAAAGCAAAAGTGGAGGAGGAGGACGGAAGACGTGAAGAAATGCCGAAGACGAAGAGAGTGGGCACGAAGGTGTAAATAAATGCAACTGGACACACTGTGTGTAATGAGCTCCGTCGCAGCATTTAGTCTCCTTGTCTATCCTCCCATACCCAACACACACACACACACACGGCTATCCACCGTCCCTCTTCCTTCACTCTCACTGCGTCAGTGAAACAAAACACATTTGCCGAGATTCAGATTTTCACCTCAGACGTCTCCGATTTTTTGTTCCTGCAGGTCTTTGTTTGTAGAAACGGGTAGTACCCTGCTCAGACTCATGTAGGACGCTGATAAGTAAGTTTTCACCGGTTTGGGTGTTCGCTTATCGATGATAAGTGTGGGGAGTGGGGACTCAAGCGAAAACATTTTTGCATGAGAAAACGAGAATTGAGACGTTCATTGGTGGTGGTGGTGGTGGTGGTGGTGGTGGTGGTGGTGGTGGTGGTGGTGGTGGTGGTGGTGGGGGGGGGGGGGGGGGGGGGGGGGGGGGGGGGGGGGGGGGGGGGGGGGGGGGGGGGGGGGGGGGGGTGGGGGTGGTGGCACAAATACGTAGCACATGTGTTTTTGGTCTTCTGTCAATGAGTAGGAGTTGTGTAGTATTGGTGGAGGTGGTGGTATGCGAGAATCAGCTGAGTTAACTAGTATTACCTTTAAATGTAGGTGGATGCGGGTTTACTATTCGAACTTTACTTCACCACCGGCGGATAAAGGAATCCTGTATGGTGCATGATATTAGTGCTCGGAATGAATTATCCACGATGGGATTAATTCGAGATTTATACTGAAGAGTGAAGAGCATGATCAGGTAAGTTAGACACTAATATTCATAAAGCAGGATGTACTTTGGTTAAGATGCTTAATCAATCTTGATTATATGTAGGTGGACTAATTGGATGTTAGTATTATTATATAACTTCAGAGCGGAATCTATAACTTTAAGCCGAATTCAAGAAACAACGGGGCAGCTTGAAAATCTGTTGTATTCTGATAAAGTCCGGAGTGTGTATTTCTACTTCAATTAGATAAGTATGAACAGGTGGATTAAACGCGATAAATAGTTTATAAAATAATTGTGACTTAATTTTGGTTGTGATTTTAGGTAGTTGACTGGTAAAGAATGGATGAGAACAGAAGAAGTTCCAGTCCTGCTTCTACTGCGATTTGCCGTGGCCTTCGATTAGATGGAAGTGATTTTGAGTCTCTTGACAGCAGTAACCCTGGCACTCCTGTAATACACAGGATGGAGACTATGGACAGTAGCAAGCCAATTATGGTAATACGAAAGATTATGAGTGGGCCTGGGTCGTCTATTACTCCAGGGATGCGGGTTGTTCTGCCAAGCACTCATCGAGAGATAAGCTCAAGTAAACGTAAGTCTTTAACGGAGATGGTTAAAGACTGGAAAATTCCGACACTTTATCGCTATGATCCATCCATGATTACTGTGATCCGGCACCCTAGAGGAGACACCACAGTACAGTTCCAATTATATAATTCTGATACACCGCCTGCTTCTTGTGAATTTGCTTCTGAGGTCAGCTATGAGAAATTGAGCAAAGCTAAGGAAGAAGTGGATTTAAAGTTGGCTGCTGCCATGTGCAAAATACAAAAGTGCAAAAAGAAGACTGACGCGAAAGCTAAACTCTGTGATAAGTTGGTTTGTGAAAGAAATCACTTATCAAAAGAAGTCGCAGATCTACAGTCAAGAATTGCTGAATTGAACGTTGCGTGTGAAAATGGTTTGAAATCTGAAGATAGTGAAAAGATGTTCGTCTCTTTGAATAACAAACTTCAAGTTTTAGAAAACGATATGAAGCTAGATAAGCAGAAATCAGAGAAAAAAGATAGAGTAATAGAAAATTTGAAGAAGCAGTTAGTAGCTAAGAAAGAAGCACAGAATGAATTGCAGACTGTTGTGAAGGGCCTGCAAAAAGAGAATCTAAGATCGAACATCGATTTGGAAAACAAACTGGATTTACTTGAGAACATGACGCAGCGACTAAATGTTGAAACGCTAAATTCTGCGGTGAAAGAAAAGTCGTTATCTGATTTGAAGAAGAAACTAGAAAAAACGTCTGTGAAGTTTGATAGAGAAAAAGAAATTTCGATGGGCAGAGAAAAATCCTTGGCTGCTGTCACAAAGAATTTAGAAGACATGACCAGACAATTCGAAATCGAGAAAGATTCATCGATGAGTAAAGAAACGTTGTTGACAAATGTGACGAAAAAATTAGAACACTTAACTGTACAGCTGGAAAACGAGAAACAACGGTCAGATGTAAAAGAGAAAGCGATTTCAAACCTTACAAGAGAACTTAACGTCAGTACAGCGGTCGTAGCAGAATTTCACGTAGCCATGGATAAAGTTAACAAGGATAATGAACAGTTAATGAACGAGTTACGACGCAAAACCGAAGAATTCGAGCAGCAGCTAATGTATGAGAAACGGAACTCCGACGTAAAAGATGCGAAGATCTTGAATTTGCAAGAGCTGGTAATTGGCAGTAACAAAATCATAGGTGACTTACGAATCGCATTGAAAACTCTTGAGGAAGAAAATCAGGCAAATTATACTCGAGCGCAGATAACTACGAAAGAACTCCAGAATATGAGAAGAGAGCACGAGGATAGGCTGTGTTCGCTTGAAACTCAGCATCGCATGCAACAGAAAACTGACCAGGCAACCATCGCCATGCTTACACGACAGTTAGAGTCAAATCGGGAAAAAATAAATAAAATGAATGGAATCTTTCAGAATTCGGTAAGTAGTAATCTCACTCACTCAGTTACTGATTCTAGATAATTGCCATTAAAAAATCCTAATTCGGGTGTTGAAATTTCGAACATTTTGGGTATATTACAGTTTGATGGACCGACTAACAGAGGGAACGTCAGAAATCCTGTGTGTAATATCGAGAAAGATGTTGTCGATCTCATTCAACTGTCTAATGCGCATTCAGTTGTTGCTGCCTCAGGTGAGAAAGTGAATGAGTGTCTTCAGGAAATTATGAATGTAATTGGTGCTCTTCCAGAGAAGACTCCCTTTGCATCAACACAACGTGTTATGACCAATCCCGATGAATTAGATGTTACAACAAACAGCTCGAATCATGATAGCAACCACAACTGATCTGCCTCATGTCGCTTTCATATCTTCTATCTTTAAAGAACAATCAGTGTGAGCAGAAAAGAGTATCAAATTGAAGTTTTCATAATGAATTTTTATTTAAAACCCATTCTGCGGATACTGCAACGTGTTTTAACTTAGAATAGTCATCGTCTGAATCACTTCCGTCGAAATGGCGTTTAACAAGTAGATTAGGCTTTTTCTGCTTTTTTGTTTTCGGGTAAAGATATTTTGTCACGTCTTTATCTGATATTTTGTGTTTAGAAGAACTCAGCAAGTATATTCCGTGTGACTCCTGGGCATCAGTGGACTCCTCGATATCAACCGATTTCTCAGGCACGTCTTCAATATACCTATAAGCATTATAATTTTATGTTAGGTTATCATTAACGGTTGTGATCAGTTCTGGAATATTTGAACATCAGTCAAGGAAAATAGTATTTTACTTTTAGATAGTAACTGATAGTTATTATTTATTAATTCAGACTTATGTCTGATCGCTGATGGTTTCCTTTCCATCAAAAGTCAATAACAATGTATTACCTGCCTGCGTGATTTTATATAATATTTCGTTACAGTTAGAACTACCTCACTTGTCTTAATATAATGCAGTATGTTTAAGAGTATTTAAGATCATTATAACATTTAAAAGAGTTTTAAGTGCCTTCATTGTGATCTCGAACAACAATAGTGTTTCATCTAAAAAGAATGTTACCGTCATGCTGTACAGATAATTAATACGTTTAGTACTATCGTATAGTTAAATTATTCTTGTACTTTTTATTACGAATAAAAATTATAGTTAAACATTTACCTATTGAGGGCTTTTGTCAATTTCTTAGCTATAAACTTTTGGCATTCCGGGGTTACATCAAAGGAGTACGGTTTGGAGCATTCCTCTTCAACATCGCTTTCTCTAGGCCTATTACTTTTAGTTATGAGATCTCCCTTACTACCGCTGACTTCTGACACATGTGCCTTGTCGTCCATGCCACAACCTGAAATAGATAATAATATTGTTGTATAATTCCATGAACATCTCAGGTTCTTTAATACCACAAATACCTGTCTTACTAGTCCTGTCTTTGGTAACTCCAGCCATACTGAACTTCGTCGGATCTAGATCTCCAGCAGAAATCAATCTGGCTCTCTCGCCCTCCTCTTCGCTTGACGATGATGACCTAACGTCCTTTTCCTTTCTTTTTCTCTTTGGCATTAGTTTACCTCAACCTTAGTCTTAATTGCCTCAATCAATCAAAATCACCCAAAACTTCTGAAAGTACTTTAGAAAATTACAATAACAAAACCCTGATTACCCTCCCATCTCCCTTTGATCTTTCCTAAATACTCTAGCCTCCATAAGTTCTAACACATGACACAGAAAACGCCTCAAGTAATAATGATTCAACTGAAATAATTATGATTTTATCATTTATAAAGAATTTTGAATAGAATGATATGTTTGTTTGTTTATTTTGATTGAGGAGTCGGACAATGGAGAGAGGAGAGGAAGCATGTGCGTGCATAGAGTTTGGTGGGCAGACTCGGTTCAAAAGTGAGGAAGTGATGATGACCAGATGAGGCAGCAGCCACCTACAACCACCACCACCACCGCCAGTTCCAACTTTACCTTTGACAGGATTCCTCTTCTCTGACACTCCCACCACCAAACGAAAGGAGTTTCTTCGTTAATTATTAGGTCACTGGTTAATTACCACTTACTCTTTGCAAAATGACGGACGCCAAGTACTTTACCACGACGAAGAAGGGAGAGATCTTCGAACTTAAGTCGGAACTCAACAGCGACAAGAAGGAGAAGAAACGGGAGGCTGTGAAAAAGGTAATTGTTACAAACAATTCTTATTTTGTCTCCAGTTGTGTTGTTACTGTGATGGTGACTTATTGGTACGGATGGTGAATTAGTTTTAGTTTAGATAGTTTAGATAGTTTTAATGACGTCTTATGTTTTGTAGGTAATTGCGTCGATGACTGTGGGAAAAGATGTGTCGGCATTGTTCCCTGACGTGGTCAACTGTATGCAGACAGACAACTTGGAATTGAAGAAGTTGGTTTACCTTTATCTCATGAACTACGCTAAGAGTCAACCAGATATGGCGATTATGGCGGTGAACACGTTTGTTAAGGTATGCAATTTATTTTCAGTTACAATGTGTTTATTAATTACTTATAGTGATTTAACATGAGTTTATTTCAAATAGGATTGTGAGGATCCGAATCCGTTGATTAGAGCGTTGGCAGTGCGAACAATGGGGTGCATTCGAGTGGATAAGATTACCGAGTATTTGTGTGAACCCTTGAGGAAATGCTTGAAAGATGAGGATCCGTATGTCAGAAAAACCGCTGCTGTCTGTGTAGCCAAGTTGTATGACATTAACGCTCAGTTAGTGGAGGAACAAGGTTTCTTGGATCAACTTAAGGATTTACTTAGTGATTCCAATCCCATGGTGAGATTTATGGATTTTATGTTTTTTTGAAAATACAATATTAATCAGGAACTAAACAACCAAACATTTTGGATTCAGGTGGTTGCTAATGCAGTCGCTGCTTTATCGGAAATTAATGAGTCCAGTCCTACAGGAAGTCCGTTGGTGGAAATGAATGCACCGACTGTCAACAAACTGCTCACTGCACTAAACGAATGTACCGAATGGGGCCAGATATTTATTCTAGACTCGTTGTCTAACTACAATCCAAAGGATGAACGTGAAGCCCAAAGGTATGTCGTCGTCAATTAAGAATTGAGCATACGTAGGTGATCTTAATTAATAACATTACGTGCTGTTTAGTATCTGCGAGAGAATAACTCCACGCCTGGCTCATGCAAATGCAGCTGTGGTTTTATCTGCCGTTAAAGTCTTGATGAAGTATATGGAGATGATTAACGATTCAGAGTTCGTCAGTGTCTTGACGAGGAAGTTGGCTCCTCCATTGGTGACCCTATTGTCATCTGAACCAGAGGTATTTTACTAGTTCCGACTCGGCCTGTAATCGCTGTTATGTGTCTTTACTTTATTACTTTTAATGTAAACAACTAGATCCTGTGAATTCTGTGTCTTTTCTTGGATTAATAATTGGTTGTAGATTTGTACTTAATTGAATATTAATTAATGTTATTTCAGGTCCAATATGTTGCGTTGAGAAATATCAATCTGATTGTTCAGAAGAGACCAGACATCCTGAAACACGAGATGAAAGTTTTCTTCGTGAAGTACAACGATCCTATCTACGTTAAACTGGAGAAACTTGATATAATGATTCGGCTGGCTTCTCAAGCAAACATCGCCCAAGTCCTGTCCGAGCTCAAGGAATATGCTACTGAAGTGGACGTTGATTTTGTACGGAAAGCTGTACGTGCTATTGGAAGGTGTGCTATCAAGGTTGAACAATCAGCAGAAAGATGTGTAGCAACTTTGCTAGATTTGATTCAGACTAAGGTAAGTAATACTCTTTAATGTTAGTAGTAATGATGCATGTGACTTAACGAGAAAACTACATTTTGGTTAGGTAAACTATGTGGTGCAAGAAGCTATTGTGGTCATCAAGGATATTTTCAGGAAGTACCCTAATAAATATGAGAGCATCATTTCTACACTGTGTGAAAATTTGGACACATTAGACGAACCAGAGGCGAGGTAAAGGAATTTGATAGGAATACATTTATCTTGAATTGTGTGATACTCACTGGCTACTGTGATTGAATTCAGGGCCTCAATGATTTGGATCATTGGAGAGTACGCAGAACGAATTGATAACGCCGATGAGCTTCTGGAAAGCTTCCTGGAAGGATTCGCTGATGAAAACAGCCAAGTCCAGCTTCAGTTGTTGACTGCTATTGTCAAGCTGTTTTTGAAGAGACCAGCTGATACTCAAGAGCTGGTGCAACAAGTTCTATCGCTTGCTACTCAAGTAATATAATTGTTTATAACACATTGTTTCAGGCCTTTTCAGCTACTATCACTAGCCTACAACAGTAATAATTACGATCTGTATTTTGTCTAGGAATCAGATAATCCTGATTTGAGAGACAGAGGTTACATTTACTGGCGTCTCCTATCTACTGATCCTGCGGCAGCTAAAGAAGTGGTTCTAGCAGAAAAGCCATTGATTTCAGAGGAGACAGATCTACTCGAACCGACTTTACTAGACGAACTGATCTGCCATATTGCGAGTTTGGCATCAGTTTATCACAAGCCACCAACTGCTTTTGTCGAAGGCAGAGCTGGACTACGAAAAGCCTTACCGGCGAAGTAAGCTACCTGGAATCATTCGCGATAAGTGAAAAATCTACGTCTGTAAATGTTCTTCACATGAAATTTTGAATTTTAGGGGAGAAGGATCATCCTCAGTTGAAGCACCTCAGTCAGCCTCAGTGATACCATCCCAAGATTCCCTGATTGGGGATCTTCTGAGCATGGATATTAACCCACCAATGATACAACCAGCAGCTCCAGCATCAAATTTCGGAGCTGTCGATTTGCTTGGAGGCGGGTTAGACGCTTTGGTAAGGGTGTATTCTATATTTATGGAAAATTATGAATTACACATTTTTACAATAAAACAACTTGCCTATGTCACAGTTGGATGTTAACAACTCAACTGGAATGAACTCTACTGCTCCAGCACCAGTTGCGAATACTGGATTGAGTGGAGGACTTCTGGGTGACATTTTCGGAATGAGCGCTTCTCCTTCAAGTGCATATGTTACTCCTAAAACCCTTTGGTTGCCAGCTGTCAAAGGAAAGGGCTTGGAAATGTCGGGAACTTTCAGTCGCAAGTACGTGGTTTGTTCATTTTCATGGTTTGAAATGGCTTCATGGCATTCAATCAATCATGCATACGTATTTTTTTCTAGAAACGGACAGATCTACATGGATATGACATTCACTAATAGAGCAATGCAACCGATGACTGGATTTGCAATTCAGTTCAACAAAAACAGTTTTGGTTTAATGCCGGCACAACCATTACAAGTTCCCTCTCCCTTGACACCTAATCAAACGTGTGAAGTCTCATTGCTTCTCAATTGCACGGGCCCAGTACAAAAGATGGACCCCCTTAACAATCTCCAGGTATCGTGTGTACTAATGCCAAAAAAACAATGTATGCTAGGATCGCTAGTACAACTTAATCGGTACTTTCATCTTACAGGTTGCCATAAAAAACAACGTTGACGTCCTCTACTTCGCTTGCTTGATTCCGATGCACGTGTACTTCGTTGAAGACGGTCAGATGGACAAACGGATCTTTTTGTCTACTTGGAAAGACATTCCAACTCAAAATGAAGTTCAGTATACTTTGACTAACATGTCGCATACTTCTGGTAAATACTGTCAAACGTTCGCTCTGTCATAACTAAAGTTTAAAGTTGCTGATGTGTAATTTGTTGATTTCATGATTCAGATTCAGTCGTTCAGAAGATGCAGCAGAATAACGTCTTCACAATAGCTAAGCGGAATGTTGAAGGTCAAGACATGCTTTATCAATCCCTGAAATTGACGAATAACGTCTGGGTTTTGGCTGAAATTAAAATCCCACCTGGAGGAAGCACCTACACGGTAAGCACAGAAGTACATAAAAACTCAATTACTTGACAAGATTATATGATTATGGCATACATATTTCCCTTACTTCACACCATTATCAATTTGATAATTTCAGTTGAGTATAAAATCTGTTACTGTTGACGTCGCTGCTGGAGTGTACCAAGCGTATGAAAACATCTTGCGATCCTAAATCCCGGACGAATTCTTCACTACGTGATACATCACATTCTAGCAAATTAAGGAGAAACATCTCTTAATTCTTGTTTAACATTATAAATTATAATATTGTCCTTAGATCATACCTAGCAAATGTTAAGACCCCAATACCAAATAATTACAGTTAAGGAGTGTAGTTACTCTCTTGCTCTCGTAGACTTTTTTGTTAATCCAATGAGGGATGAGTAATCAGTAAATCAGAATGAAATCATGGATGACATTAAATCAAAATCCAATATCAAATATTAGCAGTTAATCCGTGCAAATAAAAGCTATTATTCTGTGGAAACATTCAAGAGGTTAGAAGTGTCTCCTACATAAAGCGTTCTTTATTCAATGACAAAGCATGATATAATCATCATCGAATCATCATACTCTTACATCAACTCCAGAACATGCAAACTTACGGCACAAGCAAATACTAAAAAGTAGAAGTGAAACAAAACGTATTTTCACAGCCACGTGCTTGCATAGGATTTTATTTAGTAAGACAGGTAAGACACTAGAATTCCTAGCCTCGTCACTTCCATCCACTCGTCATAATAATATGCAATGCGAGAAAAGTGAGAATGTGACTCATCAATTCATCCCATCATCAAACACAGCTCACCTTCATCTTCATCCTATGACATCATCCTGCATTATGACTTTCAATTCTACCTAACCGGCCCAGACTTATTTACCAGCGATAGTCAGTTAGTCACTCTCATTACGTACCCGTGGCTTACAATGCTTTAAATTATTTTACCTAAATAATATCAGAAATATAACCCAACTGATTTTGGATGGATTTCCTGCTCTGTAAAAAGTTAAAACGCCCCAAATCGACGAAAGATGCTGATGCTGCTAAGACGGAGCCTATAGATTGCACAAAACCTATTCTGAAATTGAGCATCCAAACCAAATCCATACTATTCCATACATCCATAGTTTGTGGACCAGAGAGCAGAGTAGAAGTGGCACAATGAGAGCAGGAGTGCATATATATAAATATATATATTATATGTATGTATATATGATGCTGATGATCGCATCGAGGAGAGATGCATTGGAGAGAGTCGTCGTTTGTGGAATTGGCGAATAAAATTGGCGAAGTTGAGACTATGGAAGTGTGGTGGTGAGTAATAAGGTAAGGTTGGGTCGGGAGGAGGTTCGGATTTAGTAGTGTGGCCGAGTGAGAGTAGAGAGTGCTGATGATGTGGACCCAACCTGCCCCACCACCACCACCACCACCACCACCACATCTACTCCTTCACCCTCACCAGTCTCTCTCTCTCCATCCATCCATCCTCCTTCTGCCTGCCTGCCTGCCTGCCTCTCAAGTGGGTAAAGGTAGACCACCTTCTGTCTGTGTTCCCTCAAGGAGGACCCTGCAGTGTCCCATCACATCATCAGGTAACAGCCCCCACACCTCCCCTCACATCCCCCACCCCCACTCACTGTCGACACGACACTTGAAAACAGTCTCCTCACACGCAGCAGCGGTTGTCGGCCTTCTCCTACTTCTCCACGAAGGTCACACTTGAACTTTATCCTCCTCCACAGATCTCCTCCACATCGTCGTCGAAATTCGTCTTGGGTGGAGGGTCCCTGGTTTATTCGACACCATCACTACCAGCTAATCATTGAAAGGTTTCTTCCATCATCGACCAAACTTCCTGATCAGCTGGACACACCACCACCCACCCGCCACCACTTCTACCACCACCAACTGTCAACAAAACTGTCGGAGTTTTCCACTCCTCCCTGATTTATCAACATGCTCATCAAGGAATTGTAAGTCGACTCATCATTTTCGAATGTCTAGGATTATTTGCGTCTTGTGTTTGACCGAGCTCGGTGGGGATGAATAATGGATTAAGGATAAGGCGAGTCTCAAAGTCTCAACACGAGTTACACGAGTGTGTTGGACTACACAAATTAATTAATTGACAGGGTATTGATTTCCGATTGGAACTGAAATTAATTGAGTGACTGGATAGAGAATCGAGATGCCTTATTAAATAGATTGAGTAGGGGGTTATCGAATAGTACTTTTTTGACTTATGGGTTTCTTTCGTTGGTTTTTGAGCAGTGATGATTGATTTTCATGTATGGGTAAAATTACTAGGCAGGGTGAGGAAAGTATGTGATAAGATGTGTTTTTAAAGGAGGATGATAATAATGAAGATTTTTAATACGTGTTGGTAGAGAGATGAATTTTAATTTTTTTTAAATGTTTTTTCAGCCGTGTGGTGATGCCCGTTACGGTAGAAGAATACCAAATCGGGCAGCTGTATTCCGTGGCTGAGGCGAGTATGAATGAAACTGGAGGAGGTGAAGGAATTGAAGTCGTGCAGAATGAGCCCTTTGAAGGAGTGCCACTTTTAGGTGGAAAGTACAGTAAAGGGCAGTACACGTATAAGAAATATCATCTAGCAAGGTATTAATTTATTAATTGATAAGTCCAAAAGATTGTGTATGTGTGTGTGGTTCTAGTTCTTTACGAGACTGTTGGTGTTTTGGTTTTCAGTAAAGTCCCTACTTTTATACGAATGCTTGCTCCTAAGGGCTCAATGGAAATTCACGAGAAAGCTTGGAATGCCTATCCATACTGTCGCACTGTTATTTCAGTAAGTTAAGAAATATTCAAACATCATGTGGGCCTTGGAAGTGATGTCTCATTTATAATTGATTAAATTTATTTATGTAGAATCCTGGGTACATGAAGGACAACTTCATCATAGTAATAGAATCGCTTCACGTCGCAGACAGAGGAGATCAGTATAATGTGCACGAACTAAGTCCTGAAAAGCTGAAGATGCGGGAAGTCGTAATGATTGATATAGCAAGTGATCCAGTCGCTGCGAGTGATTATAAGCCTACCGAGGATCCTAGCAAATTTCATTCCGCCAAAACGGGTCGAGGCCCTCTTGTTGGAAAGTGGCAAGGAATGGTATGTTGGAAAGTTTAATTGGCACCATATTATTCATGCTATAAACCTTCATTTGGTCTTTGATTGTTATAATATTTGCTATTCAGGTTGATCCTGTTATGACGTGTTATAAATTGGTGACTGTAGAGTTTAAGTGGTTTGGTCTACAAAATCGCGTTGAAAATTTCATCCAGCGAGCTGAGAGGCGACTTTTTACTAATTTCCACAGGTGTGTGATTCAGCATAAAATTGACATACATTTTACTCAGTATTACCTAATGTCTTTATTTGCGAAAGCTGGTTCAAAGATATAAAATTTTAATGTTCCTAATCATTGTCATTGCAGGCAAGTTTTTTGCTGGGTCGACAAGTGGCACGGCATGACGATGCAAGATATTCGGGCACTGGAAGACAAAGTCCGAGAGGAATTGGATAAGGTAATTTTTTAAATACTTCTGTCACTTCTTTGAAAGAGAAAATTACGAATTCTTAACAAATTTATGATTTTTTAGCAACGGGTTCAAGGTGAAGTACGGGGCATGAAAGCCGAAACTGATTAACACTTAAATGCAACGGAAATAATCACCACAACCGAAACGAGTAACGGCTGTATTTGAGTTTTAATTTTGTATTTATCGGTAATTAATTTTCAAATCTTCGTTGCTACTAGTCAGATAAAAACACATGTGTGTCAAAGCAAGCTAAAACTGTCAACTGGGGTTTGTAACTGTAACTTAATTTTGCTGTGGTACATACTAAATTTAATTATTTTCTGCACATGTGATTTTGTAAATGCTTCTTGTGAACATTGAAAGAGATCAAAATTCCAATTTTCAAGTCTTCAAATTGTAAGAGCAACTATCACAGAGTAATTTGGACTGCAAGTTGCGCGATATTATACCTGATGATTCCAATCAGCCCCTAATGTCTTCGTCATCTCCTCTTGCATTTTTGTAGGAAGCTGCACCATTTACTTTTGATGATTGGAATTGCATCTCTTATTTCCAAAGATTCGAGATAAGTATTATCGACTGATGTCGAGAACTTACGTTAGGAATTCTTTATGTATCTTTTACACCAGTGGTTTAACATGTCAGAAATTAATCAGTCATTGAAGTAGACAGAATATGCTTATTGGTTTTCGGAGAATCCTACGAATCTTAATGTAGATATGTGGTAATGTACCATAAAAGATTAAAAGTCATACAAATTCTGTCGTTACCACACACTCAAGCTCTTCTGTTTGGATAGAAATGGTGATATTGCTAGAAATTGCCACTAAGTGTGGGCGTCTGTGAGTATTTAAGTGTTATTGGATGGGTTGATTTTGCTGCCACCTTACCTGTCAAGTTTAGTGACTCAAACCGGTGATCAAATTATAACGGTTACGCATGAGGTCAATTTGGTTGATTTATCTCTGAAATACAGCAGCGCATGATAATAAATAGGATTACAAGCTATCAATGAAATTAGATATTTAATCACTCATAGTCTCAGTAGTCAGTTGCTACAGATATTCACTCATGTATTCCAGAGGAAGAAAATCTTTTCTATTTCTCGCTTGATACTTATTATTATTTATGTACTCTGTTCAAATTCGCGTACGAGGTTGCGATTAATTACTCCGAATTGATGAGATATAGATATTACAGCACTGCTCACTGGGTTCAGACTTTACATTCCACAATGCAAACCACCCGTTTTGATATTTTGTGGTTGTCTGGTGACGAATTATAGCCTAGGTGTTTAATTCATTTATTGACCGTCAACCATATTATGTTTCCTCAGTTTGAATCTGTTACCAGTCAGTGTCGATGTAAAATACAAATACCTTCTCTCATGAGATACAGAATTGTAGTGATTCCTCTATAATGAAATTCTAAGTGAGGTTCACTTTTTGAGAGAGGAACAATAAAGATGATTATATCTATAGAGGAAAAGAACATTCTCCATTTTCCTTGATAGTCGTATACTCATCTACTTGAATCATGAATCTATGACAATTATTGATGAAGTAGAACCGAATTCCAAACTTCTTTGGCTTTAGAAACCGAACTTTAAGATACTAAGACCGAATTGCTTGAAAAGTAAAATGGATTAAATGTCTTTTCTCGCAAGCCAGGAGAGATCAATTTCACGTAGTACCATATAATACCAAATTAAATCATTAGTACCTCTCTATTAATTGTACTAGAAAAGCATAAATAGTAGTAATAAAATACGATTGAAACGCTACATATTTAAACATTCTCTGATACAAAAAGAAACTTGAAGAACAACTATACTACTAAACTGTTAACTAAACCAAACAATTTAAGCGGAAACGTTTACGACGAAGTCGTTAAATAAAAAATCTACAAGAATAATAGGGCACACAGATGAAGAAGTATTAACTAGCGTAATGTTAACAGTAAAGAATTTGTATGCGTATTAACTTGCTCGGTCTGTCTTCATTCTAACATTTCTAACTAATCATCAACTTATTTCTTTTTGGACTCCTCTCCTACCACCTAGGCTCTTAAAAAGGCAGCCGCAAATTAAGATCGTTATGAATTGAATTGTATAATTACATTAATTATGCTTATATTGGGTTCTGTTATTCCCCTGATAAAAACGCTACTAGTTAACAAAAGTACTTGGGAATACTTGGGATTGATTTGTAGGTAGATTACTAAGCCCCGTTGCTGCCATGTGCAGTGGTGTCATTTGGAACGATGTTTCATATCTATTCAAAACAGAAGACTTACGATATTGTAGTAGAATGAAAGAACGAATACTTGATGATGACACCATGATTAATTAATTATTATTTAATCTACTATTACAATTTAAACTCCTTAACCTGATGATGATGGTAATGTATCTATATTTTAAGCTGAGAAAGAATAGCGTAATTCATTGTGATCTACTGATAAACTACTACATTATATAGACGTAGTACTACACAAAAAATGTTCGGGCAGAAACTAAAACTGCACCGTGTAATAATAAACTACGAAATCTACTTGAAGTCAACCATTCCGTCGAATCCGTTCTTTTGATTGCATCCGTCATTATCCTGGTATCATATAGAGAGCATCTCGTCTCATTTTCTTTGTGCAATCTTCGCCAATTTCAATTTCCAATAATTCCAACTGATTGCAAATAAATATTGCGAATTTGCATGAAACCAAGATGCAAGAGATGAACTAATGAACTAATGTGTCCTGAGTGTGTCACGTTGCCCCGGAGGAGTGAAGACAGAAGTGACAGAAAAAGTGAGTGTCCATTGCCCAGGCGAAGACAATGTTATTGGAAGGAGGAGCGCGAAGCTCAAAGTTGCTGTGTTTGTTAATTGGACTTTAATTATTTGAATGTCTTGTGGGGGGTGTCACTTCGTCGCATCGTTGTTTCGCCGTGGAAAGTGGAAATTCGAAGATATTCGAGGAAATCAGTGCTTAGTGGGATCCCCTCTTTCCCTTTCTTCTCCTTTTTCCTGTCCTTAAAAATAATATGTGTTTGTTTGGCTTAGTGGCAGTGGGTCGTCGTGAGAGTCGCAGAGTAACCTTTTCGCGATGTGACCCTGCAGGGAATGTTACAGTGTAAGGATCCGTCTTACGGGAGAAATAATTGATTTGTAAGAGTCCACCTGAGAAATTGAACAAGTTACGATGTAGGGATGTAAGGGAATACATTTTAAATACAAAGAAACCATAAATAATGTTCAAATATGACATTGTGAAGTTATAATAGGTTAAATGGCAGTAGTTGTTCTTGTGATTACAAAGCATTTCCAATCAAAGTATTTTATGTAGGAACAGGCAGATAACTTTAGTAATTATTAGGATTACAGAATTAAGTATCGTGAGTGTTGGTTATAACGGGTTGACTGGAGACTTAGGCGGCTTTATATAACATGGTGATTGAGTAGGCAGCTAAACAAAGGTTTTCAAAGTAGCAGAAAGGATTTGTGTTTTTAAGTTGTAAGTATTTAGAGCAATATAAGAGGTATTATTTGGAGCAATAATTGTAAGCATCAGTATATAAGGGGCGTGTGGTGGAAAGCAATATATTATGAGGATTTGAACAGAAGTGTCGAGGAAGTTAAGGAAGTCATAAGGGTGCACCTATTATGTGCATTTGGGAGGTAGGTTTGTTTGAAGAAGAATTGTACTTAGGAAGGGACAATGGGGATGATCCGGGTCCCTTCTGCCGTTGTGATAGGAGTGGGGACGTTATTCTTCCTCTTGTATCTCCTTCCTTGGCAGCATTTACCAAGTGTTCCTTTCCCCTCGCCCTCAACGTCGATAAACCTCAGAGGCAGCAGCAATAGATCCAGTTTGTATTATGGCACTCTGCAGCACCAACCGGACACCTCATCTGTGTACATTCTCCCTGTTAGTGCAGATCTCCCTGGGCTCGTCACATACAGAGCTATTCGTGATGCTGGAGTACTTTTTAATGCTAGTGGCTCCGACGTCTTAGTCATTCTTCATATTCAAAAAACTGGAGGAACGTCCTTCGAGAAACATATCGTTCAAGACCTTGTGATGGATAAGCCATGTATTTGCTGGAAGAAGAGGAAACGGTGCAAGTGTCCAAGACCGTTGAAGAGTAAGAAACATTCTATTTGTGCTGGAGAAACGAAGTGATGAACTAAGATTAAATGAAATATTTACGGTTGCAGAGTCCGAGTCCGAAGAAAAAGCAAAGAGCGAAAGTTCGGATCCGTGGTTGTTTAGTAGGTTCTCCACGGGCTGGATCTGTGGACTTCATGCAGACTGGACTGAGCTCACGTCCTGTGTCGACTCCGAGTTAGACAGGGCTCATGGGTCACCTGTCAAACGACGGTAAGAACCGAAATCCAGGAATCTTTCATTTACATTTTTATTCATCTTCTGCTTCTTCTTCAGATACTTTTATGTGACAATGATTCGGGATCCAATACATCGGTTTCTGTCTGAATTTCGTCATGTACAACGTGGAGCTACGTGGAAAGCGTCTCGTCATATTTGCAATGGCCAATTTGCATCACCCGAGGTACAGAATTAATTTTTTTTATTTGTCTAGCATCTTCCATTGTTACCAGACACCATTTGTCAATTGTTTCCTGAACTCTTTTGTATAGGAGCTGGGTAAATGCTATCCCGGAAGAAGCTGGACTGGCGTCAGTCTCAAAGAATTTTTACGATGCCCTCACAACTTAGCCTTTAATCGTCAAACTAGAATGCTATCGGATCTGACACTTGTAGGCTGCTATAATAGGTAAGAACCCATTGTTGTTGTACTGTAATGATACACTTAGGCGGATATAAAACTAATATCGAGTAAATGTTTCAGATCGCATATGACAGCAGACGAACGTAGTAAAATTATGTTGGCATCAGCTAAGCGCAATCTTGAATCTATGGCATTCGTTGGAATCACCGAATACCAAAGGGTAAATGATTGCAGGCAATCTCAACACTAAACTTCATCTTTTCTTGGTTAATATGTCTACGAATTTTTCTGCTGGTTTGTTTAGATTTCGCAGTACATATTCGAAGAAACATTCAAGATGCGATTCAGGATTCCATTTTCCCAAAATGAAGACACTTACTCGAAAGCTACTCTAGACAAAGCAACTGCTGACGAGTTGGACGCCGTTCGGCAAGCTAACAATCTAGACCTCGAGCTTTACGCTTTCGCCGAGCAGATTCTGCACAAGCGTTTCAGTCATTTCAAGCAAAAAGATCCTGACTTCGATGAACACTACAACTTTCTGGGTGAAGAAAAAGGCTATCATTTTTCGTGGGATGACATTGAAAATGAAGACTAGAAGATTTCATTTTGATATCCTAAGATTTGCAAGACAGCAGTATTTCATGTTCTCACTTCTGCATCATCGTTCTTGTAGACGGAAATCTATGTTCGGTGTCGAATGCAGCTGTTCCTCGACAAACGACCGTATTAAAAGTGAATTATCATAGCTTGTAAGGTTTTAACGTAGGTGATGAAATGGTGGCAGTCTAATTGATCTTCACTCGTCGGGTTTGTAACTATAACCTCTTTCTTTGCTGCACATCTTGAGGTTGCAGTGGAATTATGCAAGTGCAATCAGCATTTTAAAAACTTATTTTGTATTTTTTTTCTTCTAACACTAACTAAATATGAAATACTAGAACTCTCTATGGTCACCATATATTTTAGCAGTTGAAAGTTTATAGGTAGTAATGTTGGATCATTCAAACTAAAATCATGAAGACATATCAAGATAACGATTCGCATGCAAATTAAGACTGGGATCTCCCTAAGGTTTTTCACTTTCTGACCCAGTTACGTTGTGACACGTCAATCCTTGTCATTTGTGACTTCGAAAATTTACTGTCAAAAAATCATTGCGACACGATATGATGGTAACTACTGACGTGCCTTTGAGTAAATAAAGTCATTTAAAACTGCCTCTGCATTTGTGTACTGGGCGATTCTTTAAACAAACTGCGGCATAATTTATGATGTCCGAATTACCATGCACATGCAATATAATAATGAAATAATGTGTAATTGCTTACATTATGTGTGTAGCAGTGATTTAATATCAGTTCTCAACAACATTTCCGGTACTTTAGACGTTAACGTTGTATACTCACATTCCAGGTTCATGTTACTACTAAAATTTTGATACCACCTTAGGTGTATGAATACTAATTTCGAATTAAGATAGAATGAACATTTCTGATTACGTGCTGATAAACTCTTGATGATACATGGTGATTTCTGGCCTACAAGTGATAGTACGTTACTAATTAGTGATTTTGGAATCCTCTCGGAGCTTGTAGAGGACAAGATCGAGCGCTGTCAAAGCATCTTCTGATGAGTCGTGGCCGTTATCTGATTCTTGAACTATACGGCTTAAGAACTCGGACGCCAACGTTTTCAAGCCACGTTTCAATGGAGGACCCATTCGGTGAGGGAACATTACGGAAGTATCAATGGCACAGTCATGAAGAAATTTAAGAGCAACTAAGTCGGACTCAAGACTGTGTCCAATCATAATCGTATTAGGCCGAACATGCATAAGCATTATTGCTTGGACGTCTTGGATAGTTGTGTTTGTGCTGTTAACGTCTTCTTCTGTCAGGCCACTCCATTTGGTGTTGTAATCTAACACTTTTCTTGAGGGCTTTACAACGGAATCGTACCTGTAAATATCGAGTTGAGAATTTAAGTAATCACTCGTTAGGTAAGTGCAAATAATGAGTGCTTGAGTAATAGTGTCAACGTACAACACAGTTCCGTCTTGTGAAACGAATGTGGCTCGTGCCAACTCATTTCCACCCGTTGTGTGGATCATCTCGCAATCCAAAGCAATAATGTCCCACGGTTCATTACCAATCTCCTCTTCACTAGCCGCATCTTTGATGGCTGAGACGAATCCTTGTTGTTCGCTGACAGGTAGATTTCGAGGAACATGAACAGCATGATACGCACATGGTGAAGCTTCAATGGATTCAGATCCACAGCATGAGTAGAATTTGGACCATTCCCGTTTGTTGGCTATATGAGCGATATTTACGTATTGATTAAAATGGATTAAATCCCTCCAAATTTTCGGATTTATTTTAACGAAAGTAAAACATTTCACTCACTTTGTTTACGCTGGAATCTTCCAGGATGGTACTCACAGCTGCTTTCGTTAGGTTGACTTCCGTCAGGTTCATGATGGAAAATCTTATTGCAGCGGTCACAAGTCTTTCTACCTTCCTCGTATACTACCGGACGAGAATCGTGTCGGGGTTTAGCGATAACTCGACCTAGTTAAATCAAAATTTGTAATGCACGTAGCTTAAAAAAAATCTTTTTGCTTAATACTCATAAACTATGCACGCATTACCTGGAATGTTGTCTTTAGAAGGTCGAGGGAATCCGTTATCTTCCAACTGCTCTTCTGTAAGGACATATTGAAACAGTTTTTTGTACAGCGCATTTCCACGAGGTAACTCAGGGTGCAAAGTCAACAGAGATCCTTTGGGGCGGTTGGAGACGTGACCCAGATTACTGGATTTCAAACCAGGGGTGTTTTTTTTAACAGTCGAAGCGTAAGACACGTAAGACGTGGAGCTAGATGACGAAGAGAAGTTTGATAATGACGTATCAGAAGCATGTGATAGTTGCAATAGAGATCTTGCTGGAGATAAGGTAGTAGGTGTAGCTGTTTAAATTAAATATATAAACCATTTTAGAATTGGCCCATATTTAGAAAAAATATATTAAAAAACGAGTTGCACTTACGCCTATTAATAAACTCGCCATTTCTGAGGCGATTATTTTCCGTAGATGGGGGTAGCTGCACTTCCCGTCGTAAGCTAGAAATCTTAGCCCCAATTTTTGATTTGTACAAGACGGTGGAAGACGCTCGCACAGCTACCTCTGCTTCTTCCCGGATGGCTCGTTCAAATGCCGACTTGAAATGATCACTTAATTGTTGACACAGCTTAAAGATTTCATCTAAGCAGTGCTGCCGGATGGTATATGAAATTTTAGACGACTTTACAGGTGAGTCGGAAAGGATTTTAGGGGTGGCCTTCTCTTTCACCTAAATATTTCACGTTAATATGAGAATAAATTGAACTATAAGTATTGTTAATACACTGAATAAGCAAAGGTGCATGCAGTGATTCATAAACTATACGGAACTTACAGGGCAAGCAGATGGAATATGCGCTTTCCTTGTAGTGCCCTTCGCATGGGTTTGAGCGATAGTACCAGCTGAGGTGCTACCGACTTTACCATTCTTGTTGGGTCCTTTAATTACTGGATTTACGGTAGTTTTGATCTTGGAACTAGAAATTTCTGCTGGTTTACTGACTGACTTCTTGTTCAGTGGATGTGGAACGGCGACAGGAACTTTTGCATTCGATTGCTGACGACTCGCATTATTCGGGCGTAAACCAGCAACAGAATCGGCGACAGGAACCTTTGCATTCGATTGCTGACGACTTACATTATTCGGGCGTAAACCAGCAACAGAATCAGTACAGACTGGCACTGCCGAAGTAACGTCATTGAAGGTCTTCGTCGGAGTTGTTGAAACTGATTGGCTTGCAGAATTCCACGAAGAGATGCCAGATGATTTAGAAGTAGTGGATGCGCTGGGTGACGACGGAGCAGACGATGACGATGAAGACGATTCGTCTTGCTTCGAATTTCCATTATTTGTTCGGACAGTCTTTGGTTTCTGATTTGGGCTATTATTACCTTTTTTCCGATTTTTCCTTCCTCTCTTACCCCCAGTAGTAGGAGGAGGTGTTGGAGACTTCTTTTTTTTCTTACCCTGGTTCTGATTGTTTTTCAGGTTTTGATTTGGTTGATTCGTAGGGCCTCCTTTAGATTCGCCAGGATCTTGAGTTGTGGAGGCATTGTTGCCTTTCACAGCAACTGCAGTTACTGCCACAGTATTCCTAATCAATCTCTTCACATTTGAGGCATGGGAGATTCGCTTTCGGGCAGCCTTGGATGTTCGAGGAGTCGGAGAACGACTCTGGAACCTGTGACGGAAGTAAATAAACACCAGTACGGAATATAAAATTAAGAATGGGAAATTGAGAAAAGTAGGCACCACCAAAACAAAATACCTTTGACGAATGAAAATATACATCGGTACGGAACATAGGAATGCAAAAGTTAGATAAACAGGAACAAAGACTAAATGTAAAAATTCTACTGTTCCAATCCGATTGTAATAGTGGGAGAAAGTACTAATGACGTTTTCCATCGTTACTTTTTCTCTAGCGGGCTGCCTATTAAAACGGATACAAGAGCTGACCCCCGAGCCAGGGTTACGCATGATGCAAATTTATTAAGTTCTAATTCTACTTTTCAACCAAAAACTTGATTTTAAACAATAAAATGATGTATCGACAGTGGAAATAAAAGTTACGGCAAGCACACTTATCTGACAGTAAAACTCAGACGGGGAAATAATAAATTTTGTGAAAATTAGTGTTCGAAAGGCGAAGAAAATCACTGAGTCAGAGAAACTGGCAATCGAAGAGAGAAGAAGATTCTCGGCGTCCGTTCTACGCGAAGGCCACCTACGAATGAGGAGCATCGCAATTCTCGTCTCCTGCCGTCCGCCACTCTCTTCGACCCCCGAGTCAATTTGCACAGTCATCGTCCACCCCCTCCTCATCCCACCCCTTCCTCCTTCCTCACTGCGCACCCTCACGCCATCTTCGCCCACCCGCCATCTTTCCCTTTGCTTTAGCGGTAATTTCAAACACCCACCATCCACGATCAACAAAAAATCTATGGCTCTCCAATTCTAATCCTAACGGAATATGTTACGGGGTGGATTCTCTAGGAATTTCGAGTTCTTTTGCTTCACAATGAATTACATAGAGTTACATAATTATGATATTATGACCTGATTTTCTGATAAGTCTTTTTGACTACTTTTGTAGGGTCAAATAGATTTTCTTGGGAGAATAACGCTGTTGATGTGAATTTCATACCTAAACTCTACGCTGAATCCCCCTAGAATACACTAGGCCACTTTATTTCTAGCATCATCATTAAACAGCAATTCATGTTTCATCAAAAATACCTATCGGAATTCTACATGGTACAATGGTGATGCAGAGTTTGTACTATGAATTCTTGATTCCTATTTGAATTCCACTTGCTATGAATGACCCTTTAGATCAGTGGCTACGACTATCTTTCTCTTCATCACCTTTTATGCTTTTATTTTGCCGTGTCTTTTATGGGAGTTAAAAAACTACGGTATGTCGGCTGCGTTGTGTGAAGATTTCGAAATAAGCAAGTTTTGAAGGTAAGCAGAGTAACGAAAGGTATAGAAATAGGTCTTAATTGTGGGAGTTGGAGACTTACTCATCGGTATCGCCACCCGAATCCTCAGAGACATCAGCGGGAGGTGGACTAGATGATCGAAGTGTATCAGATAAAGCTGATTTCTGAGATTCAAGACGACGAGCAAGTTGATCTTGTAGGTTCTGAGTAGTTTTGCGAATTTTAGGTACTGAACAAGATGATGGCCGTTCATCAGCTCCTGCATGTGCCGTTCTTCTTTTCCCAAGCAGGGAGCTTGAACTTTGTTCTACTGCTGAATCATTAAACTTGTCGACGAAACTTGCCATTGTGTCTTGTTCTTTTGGTTTCTCTTCGGGCTGATACTCTTCAAACATCTTAAGGCATTCCATCTCTATATCGTCAGGATCGTCTTCAAAATCCTCATCGAATACATCTGGCGTATGGAAATCATACAATATGCTATAATCGTCGTTTATGCCGTTAGCGTTTGATTCTGTGTTCTTTGGTAGTTGATCTTGATCAACAGTTGCACATGTATCTGAAACGCTTAAATCGACGGAAGTGTTCAAGGGAGAATTAATTTCAACTGATGCTGGAGGATTCTCATTTGAAGCACAACCATTGTCCTTAGCAACATCTTTGGTAGAATCTTTAGAATGTTTTCGTTCCTTATCATGAGACGAATGCTTACTGCTTGATCCGCTGGAGTCTTTTGAGTCTTTCCGTGAGTGACTTGACGATTTATGATTATGACTGCTTGATGACGACCTATCTTTACTTGACTTTCTGTCCTTGTCCTTTTCCCCATCCTTCGATTTTTCTTTTCTGCTAGATTCGCTACGCGAGCGGCTTGATGAGCTTCGACTGGTGGATTTGCTAGAATCCTTACGTTTATCTCTGCTCTCTTTTTCGGAACTACGCGAATGGGAACTTTCCTTTTTACTGCTTTTGGAAGACTCTTTCTTGGAGTGATGTGACGACGATGAAGAACTACGACTACTACTTTTACTAATTTCAGCCTTGGAATCACTACTATTGCTTCTTTTGGAATCTTTTGACGATCTTCTTTCCTTCTCTTCTTTGATGTGCTTTTCATTGGACTTATCAGCAAGTCTGTTAGACTGAATAGGCGAACTTGTCGAAGCTTGGGCTTTAGTTTCGTCGTCGTTGACCACAGACGACAACAGAAGTCTCCGGGCTTCCAGTACATCTAAGTCATAACGAAACAAAGTATGATTACATCCTCTAAATTTTTTTAATTCACCAGAGAATGATATGTTGAAATTACCTGATCTCGTGTGCCTGAAAAAGCAATGCGGCTTTTCACACAACCCAACGACATAATAAGGACAAGGAATACTTCGAAACAGTTCTTGCGTAGGCAACATACTGCTAATTAAAATTCTGTATTAGCTAAAAGAACAAAAAATCAGTCTTTAACAATTAATCTAAAGGCACAAGTGTGTGCTTTCCGATAAGCTTCGGGAGAGGTATGAATCCTGGATATCCCTTTCACACAGAAGACGATACAGCCGGATGAGGACTACAGATATCCACAAAACAGCAAACTATCATCAGCTGTTTGTTAAGAGATCCCTGAAAGAAGCAAAACACATAATTTTCGGCAAACCGTCTTTGACATTTACTCATACTTTAAATCTTAAAGTCATAGTCCTCATCAGTACAAACAAATACAAAACCTACTTACTTGTAATGATATTATTTCTTTCATCACAATACTGAACAGCGAAAAATCACACCTAATTAACCCAGTAGTTAGATTAACTGTAGTTGTACGTACACTACAGAAAAACGAAACTAACAATAATATTATTGCTCGAACTAGCAAGTTCTTTCAGACTTCCTACTTTCTGATGACACAAAAAAGTTTCTGTGGAATTCAAAGCCCTTCAAAATTTCCCGCGGCGGCCGTGGGAATGTCAGTGTCATCTTCATGAGAAACCATCGACAAAGAAAAGAGTCCTCCTCACATGCAGAGCCTACCAAACTGCCACTGCCGTTTCCTCACTTTGCTTTTTTCCACGTGCATCTCACGAGATCAACGACAATTCTTCTATGCAAAGTGATGAACATAAAAATAATGTTCCTAAAAGACAAAGGAAACCATCTTATCGAATGTCAGTTACGAGATCTGTTCCCTTCCGTCACTTTCAAAATCCAGAATGATTTTCAAAGTGAATGCAGCTCCGTGAACCTAGTCGTGATGTCACGAAATATGTTGAAATGTTTAAAAATTTCGATTTGTATTCCACGTTCTTTGCATCAAAATAAAAATCCAAGTTTTGATTTTGTGAGACCAAGGATGCTTTTTCTAAAATACAATTGTTTGTATATGTCTATGATCTTTTCAAACTTTTCCAAATAATTAATAGTATGATTTTTCGAAAGTTCAACAGACCTTATCATTTGCAATGAATTTTAACTTTAACATTTTATAGTTCGTCGAAGCCTTGCTTATGAATTATGAATACACTTGTTTATGATTTTGTGGCTGGCAGAGCAGGCGAGCGTAGTTCTTCGAAGTTTCGAGTAAGTCTTTGTTTGTCTCACATTTCCCATGATCTCAGTGGCGGGCTGAATTGCCTTCAATTTAAATTGTGCGTGCAACGTGACACTCAGCACGGAATCAACAAAGAATAAAAAGCCCCGACCTCGTTGCTCTTCACGCCACAGCTACGTTGAAAAAAATCGCAACGATGGAAGCCGACGACAGCACAGCCGGAGCAGCGATGTCCTACGAAGATAAGGCACTGAAAGCCAGCATCATTGCGAAGCCCATGGCCAACAAGAAGTTGGGCAAGAAGATCTTCAAACTCATCAAGAAAGGTAAGCACTCAGGGCTTAGATTTTATATTCTGTGTAATTAAAATATCTTAATGAAATCAAATTTTGTGTGTATGCAGCGTCCAAGCAAAAGATGCACCTGAGAAGTGGTCTGAAGTTAGTGCAGACTAAGATCCGCAAAGGAGAGACAGGGTATGATCAATGATCAATGACTATAACTAATTTATTTAATTAAAAATCTGTTAATGAGTTTAACTGGTCATGGTTGTGTGTACAGATTGATGATCTTGGCTGGTAATCCATCTCCCGTCGAAGTCATGTGCCACTTGCCGGCAGTTTGTGAGGACATGGGGATCCCATACGTTTATGTTCCTACTGGACGAGACATTGGAGTTGCGATGGGTGTCAAACGGTGTTCCCTTGTGGTTCTTATCAAGAGTCATGAAGACTACAGCGACCTTTATGATGATGTCGTTGAAGAAGTCAAGCTTCTTCCTATTCCTCCACCTGTCGAGATGTAAGAAGTTTATATTTTTCCAGCGTTTCTTTTATGATTTATTTAAGTAAGCTGGTAAATTTGATTTCTTGTTAGTAGTTAATATTCTAGTAGTTTAAAGCTGTGTGAAAGACCATCGTTGTTGTTATCTTAAGAGGATGATCATTTTCGATATTTTTATTCATTTTCCCTGTTTGATACTATCTTAATTGACTAAGGAGCCATGATACATAATATAGAATAAACGTATGAATGGAATATTTTGGAGTACATTTTTATTATTCCACAAATCCAGTACAAATTGAGTTGTGTTTTAATTTGTCTATGTTACGTCTTATTGGTGTATTGTAAATGAAAGCGCAGAGATTAGTGGTCAGCAAGGAATGCAAACAACTGATGATGTGTTCGTTGTCAAACAGTCACACTGGAAATTGGTTTACACTTGCCGTCGATATTGAAATTTAGCTGAGTGGGCGGCTCAGCATTGTAGTTATTTTTCATAATTTGATTATCTGCAGCAGCAATTGATTAATTGGATGTGGTTAACAAGACAGAAAATAATGGCTTTCAATACTGCAGAACGCAGCATTATCGTTTGTGTGGATACATACCTAATTAAAATTACTCTTATCGAGTAATATGATCACCTCGTTGTCCTCCTGAAATCGTCAACTCAGACAGTCTTATCAATCAAAAATTGTACTTCATAATAAATACAGAGGTGAGAATAAATAATTACTCACAAAATATGCAAGTATTAAGGCTTTCTATCTCTAGAATCGTACGTTTTGCAAGCTGAAGTTGATAATAAGGTTAACGAAGTAAAATTGAAAATATTTACAACAGTTCATTTTTCTAAGCAAATTATGCCCACAGTCAGTCGTTAAAATTCTATGGAAGCCGTTGTTGTAAATGACTATACTAATTGTTTAAGTCTTGAGTTTTTAAAATCTAAACTGGCTGGTATTTACTTATAGTATATTAATGATGGCAATGCGAAAAAACTTGAAAACTATTCAGATCACAATAATTTGCGTTATTTTTCCTGAATCTAGACATGCGAATGATCCAATCATAAAGTTGTTGATTGGAACTTTAAGGCGTGTTTTCCACAGTTTTGTCCGTGATGTCTAGTATTTCTTTTTTATCATCTTCTGAGTCGTCCCGACGAGACTTTCCAGTGAAGCAGAGACAACCGGAGTTGTTTCTTTTCCGGCTCTTTTTCTCCAGATTATCTGATTTGTATCTTTCTAGTAAGGCTTTTTGGTAATAATCAAAGTCTTTTACATACCTTCAAAGAAAAAAGTATCAGTTGATTGTAATTGAAACTATGTTACGTGTTTTTGCATGATACCCATTTATCAATTAAAAAGCAAAAACTTACCAGACTGGTGGCCATCTGTATTGTGAGATCCATTGACGATTTTCCGGAGCTAGTTCTTTGAACAACTTTCCATGTTTTCGGCAAACAAGGTCGTAATTCGTGGCCAATTGTATCATGCACCATTGGGCGAGTTGTTCAACGTTGTGGAACTAAAATTTAGAGAGAAGTACATTCAATGATAACATACATCATAGAAATGAGTTAGGATAAATAATCAAATAAAAGCATAAATTGATACCTGCGCTGGTTCCAGAAGTCTGATACAATCTTCCATAATATCAATATTCAGCTTCTGTTTCTCTGAAAACTCTTCAATCATTAAATTTTCGACGTAAATCACCAGTCTTGCTAAACACAGTCTGTCTGCGAGTTCTAATACTTGCATTCCTACATCTGTAGAAACAGGAATTGATATGGAATCTGTATACAAATATTCCAGGAGACACATAAATGCCTCTGACTTCACGCCAGGGAGAGAAACCTGGTTAAAAAACAGCAATAGTATATGGGTAATGTAAATTTTGTGAGCTGATTTTTTAAGTTCTCCTAGTACCGATTGACTTCGACGCTCTCTGAAGTCGCAAGAAAACATGGCTTTCATAACTTCACTTCTGGCCATCAGTAATGCCCTGTGAGCTGAAATTGTGCCGTCATCAAGATGAAATACAACATCAGTTGCATAATCCGATAAGCACTTGTTCCACATAGAGATTTTTAATGTCTATATATGAAAGAAATCCCACCAAATTGATCAGAACACTAATTTCAACAATACAAACCTATGAATGCATACCTGACGATATGAGCTTTTCAATTCCGTCAGTATTTTTGTGTCTCGATGTGGCCAGTTTTCTAAGGACTTACTAATTTGTGGAATTCGGAATAGCTGTGAAGCCACTTTCATGTCCTGCAATTTCAAACGTTCTGTGTTATTCTTGCGCTGTCATTCATATTGCGTTAACGAAGTTTTCAATATACCTCTAAGGAACATGATATACTGGGCAGTAGTTCTCCAGTGTAAATGAAGTACAAATGAGTGCGTATTGCTTCGTACGAAATGTTATCACAAAGTTTCACCACCACCTGAACTTTCTCCAAATCACCGAATGTGTTCCTTTGACTGATGCTCTCAACAAAAAGGGAGAAGTCAATCTCTGGTTCTTCCACTTCCTGTCTCCACTCCAAATCAGATGAGGAACAAAAGACGGCATTTACATATCCTTCAGGATTACTCGGTGTTTTGTCATGTCTGTCCGCCAACAAACATTCAGTCTCATCCGTTGTGCTTTCACTTGTCTGCAAAGCCAATTTCACTCATAAAACTTGATCAACCAATATACATTTTTATAGCCTACCGTGCTAGTCTCACTGTTACGTCTTGAAGTATGGTGACTGCTTTCGAAGGCTAATGCTGAAGATAACGTCGATGAACCAGCTCCGACAACAAATCTGTGAGCTGTGATTTCAGTCTCTCCTACGTTGGTTATGATTTCATGTTATCAATAAAAACTATGCAAGTGACAAACAGTACGACCAAATCTTACCTATAAGAAAAACCAGATCAGGATAGTGTTTAGCAAGAAACATATCTTTTATATCAGATCCATAAGTTCCAGGATAAACCTCAATGCCACTGAGTTCTTTTTTAGGAGGGCAGTAAGGAGCCTGACAAGATATTCACAAGTACTGTAATCCGATTTCCTGCCCGACATAAACGTGAAAGTAGTATTATCGGATTAACCTGTAGGAGCGGCTGCTGAACGTGCTTCAAATTAGTGACCCAAATTCTCTGGTTTCTTCTCGCTATCAAACCACATCTAAGACGAAATGAGAAGTAATAATTAATGCTTGAACTCTATTCCGGAACACTATTATTTTAAATTCATGAGTCCATACCTAATAGCATTCTCGAACACTTGGTTCACTCCGTAATACGTAAAAACGGATGTTTCATAATAAGGAACACCCAGCTCCTTTGCAAGAGCTCTAGCTTGTTCGGGCATAACGAGATCACACTCTCTTGTTGGACGCAGAAACGGGCTTCGATCTCTGCAGTACGACAAGTAAGTAGGGTCCCTGCAGAGAAATCTTAAGTCGTTTTTGCATCCGACCAATCTGAAAACAACAACACGTCGTATATGCTGTAAAAGAAAGTCTAACCTACTAAACTAGTTCATGACAAAACTTACACGACCGGTGTATCTGGACAGAATCTTCTAATTTCAGGAAACCACACATTCTTACAATGCAGTAGAGAGTTACGATTTCCAATCGAAAAGCACAGAAGAATAACATCAGATCGTCCGTATGCAAACCGTCTATCTTTCTCATGATCTCCTAAATAAGTCATGTGTCATTATTAATTAATTGATTCATAAGCATAAATTATTTATAACTTAATTCAATCCAGAGCTGACGTACCAAAAGTATCCCAAAGTCTCAGTGAAACCTTAAAAACAAGTCAACCAAGCAAATCATAATCGTATATAATAATCACTGCAAATAATACTTAAATGTCTGAGTACCTGTACACCATCAACGGTAGTCATAGATCTCTCGAGAACTTCTTTGTACATTCTATATTGGTCGATGGCCCACACAGTAGGCACCTAAAGAAAGATGCATATAACATATAATAATAATAATTGGTTAATATTCAACGATTCTGAATTCTGCCGAGAAGCGTATCATCTTACATGCTGACGAAAAAGTTGTCTGAGAGAAACGGTAGCATTCAAAGCTCTGGCACACACCAGTCTCGTCTTCCCTGTTGCAGTGTCTCCAACCAGAACACATTTCACTAATTCCTGGCCAATTATTTCGTATTCCATGTCAGCCACTGCAACAACAAAAGTTATTTGATTCCTTAAACTATAAAGAAATCTTCCATGCGACCTTGAATTCGCATGTAGGCAAGTTCAAGATAAAAGATTGAATGAATTGTCATGAATTTGCGAGTAAACCTTGACACTTGAGTGATGCTTGATATCTTTCGATGAGACTCTCGTTGTTATGTGGGTGTCTCTTTCATACCAATACTGCAGCTGATATTTACGATAGTTTAGTGCAACTTGATTGATTCTGATTCTATCAGTAGATTCTTGTACAATTTTGATTCATCCTTGCGTCAACTATCACACGACTGCCGAGGTTTAAACAGATAACGTGGAAACTTGATTATAATTACTTGTCTTGAGAATTGTGAAGAAATCGTTGTAGTAGTATATGATAATGATTATAATTATATTATGCAAGTCCTTTCACCTTTATGAGTTTTGTATTGAGAGATTGTGACTAATGTGACAATGAGAAAGGTATGATGCACCAACTCGTGTTAAATCACTAACACTCATCTTGCACTTTCTACCATTTACTTTAGACATGATAAAGACCATTCGACCTATTGCGTGATTCTATTCGCATGGTTAAGTGTGAGTTTAGATTGGCTTGTATAGAAGATACGTAGTAGAAGTGAATGACTTCCAGAGACCCCTGAGTAAACATATATTACAGCGTGAAAAGGCCGTATGAACGCACAGGAGTATTAATTTAACCATGTATCAATAGCAAAATAACGAGGTAAACAGATATACCCACCTCGGCAACCCCTCTTTGCACCTGATGTCTAATCTAATAGGTAATAGGTTTGTTGTTTATCCATCTCAAACCGATGAACGTCAATATTATCGCATCTATAAATACACCTCGTCATCAGCTTAGACCACCCAGTGCTTTCTGAATCTGCTACATACATGTTTTATGTACCCCTTATTGCATCAATAAAGCCTCATGGTAAATTTATACGCGTTGCAGGGCTTCCGTTTATGAGTTTTGATTATTAGTCTCTTCGACTATTCAAATACGCTTTTCTATAATGTAATTTGCACGGCAAAAGATTAGCTTTGTTCAAAACTAACTGAGCTATTACAGCACGCAGCCAACAACTCTGCATAGTCCTGCTCAGCCTGCATATACAGAGGTTTAAGGATTTAGCATAGTTTGTCCATTTGCAGAGGACAACCAAAAGGGTTAATGTATTAGTTGATTCATTCGTATGATTTTAATTTGCGCGTTATTGTTTGCTCAATTAAGTGCTGAAGGGACTAAGAGCTCATCTCAACCATGATTTCGCACAGTAACACTAATCACATCGTGCGACTCGTATTACTCGTTACTTTGCATACGCTAAAAGACAAATTGATTGAAGAGGAAACCAATTATCACACAATTGTTCAGACAATATCAACAACGGCTGTATTTATTGTTATGAGTTTGTAAGACACGAGTCCTCATCATTTTTTTCATATTTATTTACGTATTTGCGTTGCATAGACTTACCATTTGTAAGGGAGACGAATAAAATCCAGCGTAGATAATTTGTAAAACAAAAACAAAACACATTTTAACATAAGAGGGGGAAATGATACACTTGCACTTGTATGTCTTCAAGCTTTAATAATACACTATGCACTCACACATCGGATCACATTATGTAAATTACTATCATCTTTTCCGAGAACCCATTCTCAAAAGACAGGAGTTGAAGCTTTAATTTGGATTTTAATTTCTCGCATCGCATGATACATTTTTATGACACTATAATAAATGTTCTTCTACTTGAACGGAAAAAGGACTAGGTACCTAAATATTTACAGGAAGTTGACGAAATGTAAAATTAAATGCATTTTTACATACGTAAGGCGTTTATAAATTGGCACAACGAATGGCCACAAAAATTTAATTAATTTTTTATAATTGTTAATTTTGGGCGAAATTTAATTCAGATCGGTTCTTTAATAGAAAACAAAGATGAATGGATAAGAAAACGGAGAAAGATTCAAACTGCCAAGATAAAATGTACGCTAAGCAAATGCACTACCACAAAAGATTAGATAGGAAAGAAAGGAACCATAAAACTTATCGCACTTGTTTTTTCTTAAATCTCATTGTACTTGAGATGATTTCACGTCGTGTTATTTTGATCTTGGAGAAACTTAGGCTTAGCTTTAGTTTTGATTGTAATTCCCATGCTTTCTTGTCAGAACAGCGATGCACAAAATGTATGAGTATTCACGAAAGACACAATGTTGGCTGTGTTCACAGGCCTATGTTGAATTAAATCGTCTTAAACTCGGAAATAACTTGAGTGTAATCTAGTTATACTGAAATTTCTGAAAGTATAAAGTTCCCTACCAGCAAATTTGAAAGACGAAATGAAGAAGTAGTGAGTATAAGTCAAAAGTTGGAGACATGAGAAGCTGGAAGAATGAATCTCATTCTCATGCACAACTCATGTCGGATTGGAAGAACTGTACGCAACGAACCACTGAGAGAAGTGTGACAAAGAAAGATTACAACTATCACTGCGGAATGAATGAATGACAGAAGTAGAGACGACTTGTTGATTATAGCTTCACGTATTTAAAATTAGCTATGCATTGCCATGTGTCACATAGAGACGCTATACGGTTTCCCTTTAAACTCTGCGTGTTTATTAATTAGCACTGTAAACTGGATCAGTCAACTCCTAATGTAAATCTGCAGCAGGAGTGGAAATAAAACGACGCACGTCTCTGTAGGAAAACAGGAGATCGTTACTACACAGTTATTGTGTATCTCACACTCACGTAAACATAATCAGAACTTCTATGCACGAAAAAAAAAATGTAGAAGTTCTGCTGTGGCTCAGCAAACATAATATTGACTGACTAAGATTAACAGGTTAGGTGAGGAGAGTGAATGCACAACAGTTCTGAAGCCTCTGAAATACTGTAAAAATGATGTACACACTAGGTTGGTCGTATTGTGAGAGATATCATCATCTTCTGCAAGAAGTGTGTATTAAAAAAGTACGAATCTAGAATCTACGGAGCAGTCTGTGTGGCTGCTTCAAAGGTTGAATACCTAAGACATATCTACTTTATATAAACACACAAGATCAGCGTTATGCGTGGAGAGATTTTATTTGTTTACATACTTCATCACAATCTATTTCTGTACAAGTGCAATGAAAAAAGTAAAACAGGAAAACTTCTTCATTTGTAAGATTACCCTTGAACCACTTTGTGTGCAGTGGATGGACTTTTTATTGCTCAGTGTAAAAATGCAGACAACTACCGATGAAATCCTAGCAGTGTGGATTATGTGGATAGCCGATAGACCACATTCAACATTGTGGTTCCCCGAACAAAGGAAAATTATTGTAGTCATTTTTAGTATGCGGGAATAGGATGAAATTCTGTTAATTGGATGGGCTTTCTTTCACCAAGTAGAAAAACCAAAATGACAGGAAGTGATGACCTGACTTATTTTTCCGTCATCCTTGGACAGACGTCAAAAACTACATGTCATACACTTACTTCTTACATGTCTTTGACACGTACACAACCAAACCAAGTGTAAGCAGTTCACTAGCTTACTTTCATAAATTATAAATACCTTTTTCGTTTAACAATGTAAATGTACCATTATCGCCCATTACTACTTTGTTCTAATTTTATTCTAATCTGAATGAAACTATTCTGAAACAATATAATTGGATTGAATTGTTTGTTTAGGCCCGATTAGAACCCAAGCCATAACAATTTTGAATTAACAATGTGATTTAATTGGTTTGTAAAATGTTACATTTACATGCTGCACTGCAAGTAGCGAAAATGTCATTCTCAGGGCAGCATTAATTAAGCATCTTTCATTAAATCATTACAAATACTTTTTAAAACGACGTCATACTGATAAACAACCTATTCATTTCATGCTGAACAACAATTTCTCAATGAACATGGGCGTTTGTAATCTCAACCAGTATGATCATTGATAAGTTCGCAAATGCATTTTTTGTTAATAAAAGCTGACTCAAGTTTATGCATTATGCAAATGTGTGTGTAGAAGGACAGTTTCGTGTGGACTGTCTATTAAGACGTCCATGTCCACAGTAATCCGCACTTGCTCAAGTCTTGGGAGAAGAATTTTCCTGTTTTAAGCTAAAAATAACCTAATGCTAACTAGTCGTCTGTATTTGTCGCGTATAATGTATGTATGACATGAAATAATAACACTTTGATCGCATATCGCATTTACTGATGTTCAGGAAATTCGCTCATATGTTATAATATATTGACACAAGTTTGGCTTGTATTGATTTTAATTGTGAGATTACAAACTTTGTTTGAGACACTATATCAAGTAGGATAGTTACTACTAGTTGTGACAGACAAACATTTAGTTTACTGATTGAAACTGTATAGTTGTTATATTTCCAACCAACCAGTGTAATATTGGAAACCTATAAACGATAAATACTTAATAAATCCCTTGTAGCACTTCTGAAGTTGAAAAGACTCATCGTTAACTAATATTTGCTTTTCTCAAAATCCCCAGTTTTCCAAGATATTCAATACCGTAGTAAATGTTGTCCAATCATTAGTCATTATCACAAATATCTCTAATGACGGTCTAAAAATATATTTCTTATCCAAACTCATACATCTTAACCATAACTGGGTAGAACCGGAGCATTTCTGAACAGTACAGACTGTTATCATTACTCTTATCCTTTAAATTTTGACTCACAAGTTAATCAGCGGTTTCAATTCTCTTCTTATTTCATACCCCTGACGGCTTTGCTTTGGAACAGCTAATGCATCTCCAAGCTCATCTTTAATTCATGAAAATATTTAATTATCTTGTGTAGATTTTAGCAGTTGACAGTATAGAGCATAGCACTCAACCGCATAATATCAAGTACCAGAATCTGCAGGTAGCAGTCATACGAAATACATAATTTCAGGTCGGTCATTTCGGTCAATACATAATTTAAGATGAGTCTTTAGTAACGAAAAACTCACTTTAACCTGCAGGCAATGTGAGGACTCACAAACTGCGCCTTCAGAAAATTGTTTGCCATATAAAATTTTAACCATTTGAATAAATTAATATCTGGGAAATTCAGACTAAATAGAAGACCATCTTGATTAAGTACATAAGAGAAACTGAGTTATATTAGCAAATGTTAACAATTAACATTAAGCATGCTTGAATAGTTCCAAAATAATTTACCTGTAATTGAAGGCGCAAGAGAAGGAAGTGTTCAAAAGTGAAAGCACTTTTAAAGTTGCGATGTGATGCGATATAAAAATAGAAGGATATCTCAATTTCCGGAATGGAATGTATTAAAATGGCATTTAAAATTTACTGGTTCAGTTTTTGTCATAATACTACGCAAATGCTGCTCATCATTGGGCGGAATGTTGGATGAGTTTATATTTTATAATCAAAAATGGTATGAATATTGTTCATTGTTACTCAATATAGAAATACGATGTTAATACTTCTTCACGCGCAGCGATGCACCATAAATCCACTTCTCACTCACTCACAATCAGTTCTTCCTACTTGTGCGTTGAAAAATTTATCCAAGAAATGGTAAAGACATTCTAAAAAATTATGTATTCAACGAGTCAAAAAACTGCGAGACGGATAGAGTCAATTAAAGATAAACGAATTGGCAAAGGAGAAAGCTGGAAAGCAGCTCTCTAACTATTTAAGGCTATACACGTTCTTCCTTCCTTAGTTCATCAGATGTGAGACAACCACTGCACACACACTGACTGTCAGCTCAAACACTTGGCCGGTTCTTCATCCTTTTCCCCAATCAATACTTTCTTTCGTAGCTTTCACCACCTCTCGCGAAGAACGTAAAATCCATCTTAAATTGTAACTTGATCACCCGTCCTTCTGTCTCCCATTAAGATTAACAACACAGTATTTCCTCCAAACAATACAATTGAGTCGTTGACTCACTCCTCATTAAATATGAAAGGATGTATATAGTATTCAAGAGAGCTTCAGTACGACTTAAGTGGTGTGTAGATGTTATATATCCACCAGTCGAAGGTAATGGATGTAGTAATTCCTGTAATGATCACATCATTAAAACCGAACTTCGGGAGGTAATTGTGGACATGCAGCACTGGTGAACAGAGTGACTGACTGTTCTTGTGAGTATTCTCGGAGGTATAAATGGTTAATGTGTTTCTCGGATGATGAAAGTATAGGGGGAAAGTGCATTTGTGTTTGTCGGATGGGAGTGACAGTCTAATTCCTTTGAGAGGTATCAGTGTCCAAGACGAAAGAAATATTTGATGAATTAGGGAACATCGGAGAATAAGAAGAAGAATAAGAATAAGACGACGAAGAGAGAGAGAGAGAGTGATGAAGGGAAAGTAGAGAAAGTGACCTCCTCTTGAGCAGCGTCAGAGTCACAAGACTGCCTAGCTGTCCTATGAATGACTCCTTCGGTAGTGTTGGTGTGCGGATGTGGGTGCAGTAAATAGGCACCTAATCATCCGAAATGAATGTGTGTGTGCGAACAAATGCTACACACCATCGCAGTAATACTCCTGAAGGTGAAATGTGGAAATGTATCAAAGCAAGGAAAGTGCATCTAAGCCAAATTATGTGTGGAGTCGAGTTCTAGCGCAGAACAGGTCGTTAGCCATGCCCATGACCATGAATTTTGCATGTGTACTTACTCTACGAATAGACTAACTTCTAATGTTAAGGTTTGTAGACTCGAGCGATTTTTTGAAAATTAACTGATGAAAGACTAAAGCATCCGAAGATTATAAGGAATCTTAATTTATGGCAACATTAAAACTAGCGTAAAGTTTAAGCTGATGAGAGTGAATTGATGAATTAATCTTCCGTACCAAATAACATAAAAATCTACCGTGGTCAGGAAATATTTGCCACCGCTTTTGACACGGGAATCGACGTTTCAGCTTTTGGAATATTGGCTATGCCTCGTGCTAGGTTTCATCTGAGACGTTCATTAGTCCGGAATTACAGTTTGTAGTTTCTTTGGACGGAAACTCATAAGTTAAAAAGTCTTCGAAGGACAAAGCGGAATTGCTGCTGAATCTTTCGGGTTTCTCGTCATATCTTCACAGTTTACGATTCTTACTAATTCTTAGTCATTTTTCTAAAATGAAAATAAATCCTCTATTTTGACGCTTACAAACGTCCAGCAACATAATCGACATGATAAATAGTTAGTAGGTCTGCTGTTGAGTCCTCATTGCAATTTAGTTCTTTAAGTAGATACAGTCACTAACAAATATTAAGGAATTCTGTCCAATAATGCACAAGTACTTTTAGCAAATCGACCAAATTAATAATATATAACTAACTATGAAATTAAACCATCAAGTAACTACCTTTATTACAGCCCATCAAGGCAACAGAATGTTGTACTAACATCAGAATATCTAAACATGACTTGACATAAAGGATTAAATATGTTCATATAACTTAAAAAGTTACAGGAAACAAAATACTTACATTATTGAGTAGAGTAACTTATAAGTAATTTATTATAATATACAAGTACCAATAACACAAATAACATTTCCAGCCTTTACAATTTAATAACTTGCGACGTAGCTTTAAGGCATGCTAGTTGAAATCTGAATAACTACCGTACTATTGAGACGGTGAAGTGAATTACATAAATTGAGCTCACACTATATATACGCAGCCAATTCTATACAATTAGTTATTGTGTAGATACTTTAAAGAGTAATATAACTTATTATTTACACAAACTATCTTAACAATTTGATTATTTTCGGAATAGATTTCTTTAATAATTGTTCGTAGAAAAAAGGCACTGGAAGGGACGAATTCTGTTGGTTTTTCTTGTATTGAAGCAGTTCGAGGAAAAGTTTCAGTTGTGATCTTGTCGTTTGGGTATTTTTTGGAACTAGTAAGGGTTTCACTGTACGTCCTAGTCACCTGTAAAATAAAAATTTCCAATTATTAAGAACCAGAATTGTTATGCTCTTATTGATCATCACAATAGTGACTTGCATTTGACTTATTGCATGTTCTTTTGCGAAAACTTAATACGAGTTTCGGGCAAGGATGCTTATCTTCTTCGGACCGGATTTTGGTTGGGCCTTCGGTAACTCCACATTGCTGAAGTTTCGGGCGATTATGCCTATCTTCTTAGGAGCGGATTTTGCTGGGGCTTCCGGTGACGCTGAGTTCTGGAATCGGCTTTCTGACGCATCACCTAGTCGCCCAAGATCTGCTTTCATTTCAGAACTGTAACGCGTATTATTCTGCAGCTGCATAAACTGCATCTTGAAGTCATACGGTGACTTCTTCATTGTCTACAATGAGTTAAATACAAATTATGTATATATATATTACTTTTACCGATTGGTAAGCATACACTCATAAAAAATGATGCTGCATGTGCTCACCTTGGCAATGGATTTAAGCAGCTGGTACTTATTCACCTCAACTTCGGCCCTTAATCCCCACGAATACGTAAATGTGCTGCCTTCAGCAGTTTTGTTTTCAACTCTGTCGATGTACATCTGATCGACCAGCTCCTGTCATGAAAATATAGATGATTGATGAGAATGCCAACTCTACTGACAGCAGGGTGTTGATTCTATAACCATACTAAATATCCTAAATAAATATGCAATGTGCATCCTACCTTTTTCAGATACTGTCGTAAATCATTTCTCCTAGGACAGAGGAGCTTTGAAGCTTCAGTTTCCTCCATGATGCTCCACAACTCAGCTAATTGATTCAAATACAAAAAGTCAAAACATGAGAAATGAGACATAAAAAATCAATGTATTAGCTAAAAATCATGTCAAGTATTGTCCATACTCTCGTCTAGCTCCCGGTTGAGCATGAACATCGCCGACAGGATGGTCCTCAAAAGTCCAACTTTCAGGTGCGTATTATCGAGATGTTCAGAGTCCAGGAGATCTGGGTCCATCACGACCAAAGGGCAGATCTTTAAATCAGTGACGATCATAAAGAACGTCCCTTGCGTGACATCCTCCACGCGTTCGTTTTTTCCTCTGAAGGCGATCAACTGAACTCCAAAAATGGACTTCAAAGACTCTGTGACTTCCATCATGACTTCCTTGAACTCCGGGCCCTGACGGTTCATCGCGTCCTTTGTGATATCCAGCCTCTTCATGGGGATCTTCTTTTGTTGCATGATAAACATATACTGCACGACGTTCTTCACCAAATCCTGCACGGTCCAGCGGTCACTGCTGGTTATCGCCTGCGACTGTGATGCTTTCTGGGATGATAACGCCATCGCTGACCACAATTACTGCTTGTTAATGTTCTAGGATTAACAATTTCTTAGTATTTATAAGAAGTTAAAAATGACACAGTTCGGACTCGCACACTCACACCTCACAATGTCGCAATAGGAGGAAGGTGCACTTTTGAATTGTAAAAAGGCCACTGGATCTCTAAGAGCTGAAGTCCGAATCGGGAGAAAGACTGACGTTGAGTGAACTGTGAACTACTGCACGATGAATCCTCTATGGCTGGACTCCGCACCTCATTGAGTGTGACGATTGGGGAGGTCATAAGCCTTGGAAGCGTCAGAGTTCCTTCACACTCCACACCAAAGAAGACATCCACTCGCAATCTGCAACCTTCAGAGTCCTTCTGCAGAATGACTTCATCAATTCACTATGCTCGTAGCTACAACCAAGACAAAGACGAACTGGCTATTCATTTCTTTGTTCAAAGTCTGTATTAACACATTTTTACTTAACTAGCGAAGAACTGGAAACCTGAAAGATTAAGTTATCTAACAATGTAACATGTAAAAGTGCAATTTTGACCGAAGAAGTGGGAGGAACTTCTGTTTCCATCAGAATTATGCACAGGATGATATGATTATGATTCCGAATATAATTAGGATGAAAAATTGAGTTCAAATGCCAAGCTACAAGGTGCATGTAAACGTTTGTTTATTTAAGGCATCTACTCCCTGAATATGTCTTGATACAGTACAGCGTCGTTTACTGACATGTTTTCAATCAACAAGGTCGCTTAAACTGGTCTACAAAATCTCTATTACTTACTTCGTACTTACATTAGATTGCGCGTTGATTTCGGCGTGATGTTTTAACTAACGATTCGAGCGTTAATCGATTCAATCAATTGATATCAAAATACCTTATATGGCACCTTGATGTAAACCTACTAATCTCTACATTCACAATTACACCCTTCACATGGTAGTTTTAATATCTGGTTGTCACAAATATTTTTGAAACTTTTCATAATGTTGAATGTGCATGCATTATAAAAAATCCGAACTTGTTGCTCACTTTCCAGTGTTGTGTCAGCAAATAAGCAAGTATACCTTTGTCAGAATAAGCGATTGAATTCTTCGCAGATAAAACCGGCATGCTTCTGGATCTTTCAGATCTCTCGTCACATCTCACAGATTATACTGCATAGCCATTGTCCCAACTTGAACAATTATATTATACATTTTGACAATTACATATGTCCAGCAATATTGACGGGGTCGACAAGATGACTAGTTAGTAGACCTACTGTTTAATCCTCATTTGAAAATAATTATTTAAGTAGATACATTCAAAAACAAATATGAAATTTTTCTGTAGGATCTGAGGGTTTCTGTTAAATCCCACACACAAGTACTTCGAGGAAATCTATCATATTTTATAACCACAAAATTACACAAAAAAGTAGATAATTTTATTACAGCCCATCAAAGGCAACAGAATGTGGTACTTTGACATCAGGAGATCTAAACATGACTTGACATAAAGGATTAAATATATTCTTATTACCTTCAAAGTGACAGGTAAAAGTACTTGCATTATTGAGTAGAGTAGCTAGAGTTGAGTAAGTGATTCTGCATATAAATAATTGTAATATAGGTAGCTAGCTAACAACTCCTGCGTTTAAATTTAACAACTTGTGACGTGACTTTAAGACGTTAGTTGAAATCTTATCACTTTACCGTAATATTGAGACCGTAAAGTGAATTACATAAATTATCAGTCGTATCGGTACGAGCTCCCACTAAACGGAGACAATTCTATACACTTAATTATTGTGTAGAGAACTTCGAGGAGTAATATCACATATTATTGACATTTAATCTATCTTAACACATTGAATTTTTTCGTAAAAGACTTCTATAATAATTAGAAGTTTGTAGGAAAGTAGAAAGGCACTGGAAGGGACGAATTCTGTTGGTTTTTCTTGTATTGAAGTAGTTAGAAGAAAAGCGTCAGTTGTGATCTTGTCGTTTGGAGACTTTCTTGGTACGAGGAAGGGTTCCAGCGTAAGTCTTATCTTTAGTCGTCTGTAAAATAAAATTTCCCAGTTATTTTAAGAACCAAAATTGTTATAGTACCTATCTTACAGTATATTAACAGTTTTGCTTGGGGAATCGGGAAAATAACTAAATATAACTTATTACGTACTCTAGAAATTGATTGTAAAAAATCAACTAACGTAATGAGTCGACCTGTTTGATAAGTCCAATCAAAATGCTCTCCCGACAATATTCACACTTTTTGTCCCCTAGATTGCAAGTTAACAGATACAAAAGAATGTAGCACTGACTTTAACAAAGCCCTTTCACTCCTCAATTCGTATAATGAAAAATATCAGTCTCGTTTAGTTTTTAGTCTAGCAACAACAAAGTAAAACTGCTAGTGGGTTACTACGTTCTTAGTATAGCTAAACATCTGGCGGAAAGTCTCACAAACGCCCTGCATGCAGAAAAATACAAATCTGTGAAGGCTCACACGGAAATCTAATTGTAAATTTTCATTTACATGAATATTCAAGTCGTGTCTTCCTTCTCGACGTTAAGGCTAGCGGAACTAGAATTTTTGCTCCCAGCACGCTTCGATTTAGAGGAACTACTGTTGGATGACTTAGGAGCAAATGGACTGAATACTCGCCGGAACGAAGACGATGACAACACAGGGACTTTCGTAACTTTTAAATCAGTGTTGCTCAAGCTCTTTTTTACTCTAGGCGACTGGGGGCGGCTAGATGAGGGTTTCGAAATTGCTGACAAAGAGTTTCGTTTTTGCGAGTCTGATGTATTATTATGTTCAGATGGTTCGTCTTTAACCCGTAATTTCACTGCACTAGAATCGAATTCTTGTAATACAGTTTTGGATACCATTTTTACACTTGGTTTTAAATTGCTTTTATCTTCAGATGTGTTCCTGGTTGAACTACTAAGCTCTGATTGATTTACATCACATTCGTAAAAAGTTTCACTTTCGGGGTCACTATTTTCTTCGATAGGGCTAAAAAGCGCATTCTTTTCTTTCACAAAGTCACCCTCTATCGAGCCGTCATTATCGACCCACTGAACCTTAGGTGAATCTAGCAGCATCAGTTCTCGTCTAATATTTGGTGGAAGTTGCATTTGAGAAAAGTCTTGATAAGGGAATGAAGAATTAGACGAAGGTGACATGAAAGCTGGATGCATATTTGGAGGATACCAGCCAAAAACTAAGGGCATGTTCATGTCTTGGGCAACCGTTGAGAAGCTTTCGAACTTAGATACAAAATTGAAAGGAATATAGAATTTAAACACTACATAACAGTATGCCTACGCATATATGAGCACTTTCATTAACGCTGCAAAACTGCAAATACTTCAACCTTGCGGAAGATGAATTAAGCAATACCTCACAATGCGTATGCATTACAAACGTACGTTTTCTGCAGTAAGGTCGATTAGGGGTACCTCTTTCTTTTTTCGAGCGCTCATGCGTCGAGTTGATGGTTGCTGAGATTCAGATTGATCCGCCAAGTTATTCATGGAGAAAGGTTTGGATTTGTAAGGGCCAGCGTAAGGGCCAACGTTGTCGACAATAAGATCGGGGTCAACTTCCATCAGAACGTTTGGCCTGTTTAGATAATTCACAACCCCGTTATTAGCAATTTAAACAAGGAGGATTTTCATTATACATGTTAATTGGCTTGAAAGCTGTAAGAAATGTATCTTATTAAGAAGCTAACCTGCTGCTCGTTGAACTGCTAGCGGCTGAACGAACAGAAAGGTTGTCAGTGTCAAATCCTGCAACAGAAATATTTTACGCTCATTTCTTATTGAAGTATCATAACTTAATCAAATAAAGTTGCTTACCGAAACTGTTATCGAGTTCACGAGTTTGCCCGAAGTTATTCCGGTTCACATCACCTTGGCCTGGACCGATATTCTCGTAGCTGTAAGCTCGGTTGAAATTGTTCATCAATCGATATTCTCCAGCACCAGCCTTGCCAAAAACAAAATGTGATTTTAAAATTAAGTGCACAATAGTGCACATATGATCTGTATGATTGACCACAATTCAGAAACTATTTTCTTAAAAATTTAAGTAACTGAAAGTAAAAAAGAATTGCACAAAGAGGGGTTAGTTTCAACTAAATCAGAAAACTGAATAATGTCTGGAGTTAGTGCGAGTAAATAGTTAGAAGTCAGTAAGGAAAAGGTAACCAGAGGTACAGGTGTCGTAAGTTCACACGGGAGTGCAGGAAGTTCTAGCAACGGCATATCGAACCCATCGTCTTCAACCCCAGGCTTAATCTTTGGGGACATGTCGGTAAATCATAAGACTTTTAGAAATTCAGTTACATTTATACTACACATAGAAATTGTCTTACTCGCAACATCGACGTCATCACAAATTCCGAAACGTAGTTAAAAGCTTTAGCACCCGACTGGACAATCAAGTTACTGGTACGAATCTTGAATTCAGCAAGATAAGCGTCAATTTCCTACGAAAATAAATAAAAATTTTGTCAGTGATCAATGACGAAGTATACTTATTCTAAACAAGGAAATTCTGTAACATACTTGTTCATGGTTAGCAAGAGATGGATGGATCACTCGGCGGTACAAAATACTTCCTCCTCTTGTGGTTGGAGACAGCATCCATATCATGAAAAGAATTTTAAGCTCGTAGTAAAAGGGAAACCTAAAACACGAAACAAAAACTTAAATTCGGCCTGTGTCTCTGAAATGTTTTTACTAACACAAAATTGGCAACTTACCAACAACCGATAAAGGTATCCGCGAAGACCTCAAAGAAACTAAAGATGGAAAATACAATCCAGTACATCATCCAGTGGACATATTCCTTCACGTCTTTAGTTTTCACAGCTTTGTAGGAGCAGTATGCCGGATACAGCAATCCATACACCATGCTGCAAACAAAACAAACTTGGTTAGGGGGTGAGACATTACAACAGCAAATGCGAATTGCGAAGTCATAGTCCAGGACAAAATATGATCAGACGCCACGAGTGCATCATGTAAAAATTGCGACGTACGAATAAAGCGATTAGTAATCAATTGTTTGTAATGCTAATAAATATTTCCAGATCCACAAATAATACTACATTGCGTTACCATTTTTGTTTTCGGGCTACTTTATACTCCCTTTTAATACAGTTCACAACTATATATCTTAATTCTTCATACATAATATCATGCGAATGAACCATCAAGGTATAATTTGAAATATATTAATTAATAATATATTAATACTCATCTCTCCTGTCAGTGTGAACATTCGAACATAACAAAGCATTTCACTCCATCGATAAAATATGAAAACTTAACCGGAGTTCCTAGTTCGTACACGTACTAACAACAAGATGTAATAACAGTTTCAGGCTCGAGGTTGTGCTTTACTAATTCTTTCACCTTCATTCATGCACCATGCACCGATGCACACTTTTAACAAGCGTGTATATTCTGTATATACACATCGCCCATAGCTAGAATATCACCAAGCCACGTTACATAGTAATGTGCATTATACAAAGAAAGCATAATGATGCTTTTACAGTAATCATAACCAACTGCATGATAATCATTTGAGAAGGTCAGCTTAATAATTGCATACATACGAATAAAGAAGACATCTAGACATCGGTCAAAAGCACGTCAGTTATTAGGTTACAGTTAATCCTATCCGTAGTGAAGATTTGCTTATAATTGCTGCCCACGCAGCGAAACAAAACAGTATACAAGACCATAATCTACAATCTACAACTAGACCTAAGTGCAAGCATAAAATCCTCCAAGTCATCCTTTAAAAATCAACTTAGATCAAATAAGGAATTGCAAATTACAAATTACGAGCGATGCAATAGGAGTTAATATGCTGTATTGAAAGTCAATGTCAAGAAAGTATTGTCTAATTGTGGTTACACGTACAAAGTTTGTACATTCAGTAATGACGTTTTATGGTGTCTTGAGACTTCTGAAACGCCTATACAGGTAGCAAACCATCTTCCATCTTCATCTCTTCACAACAAAACGAATTTTTTACAACTTAAACTGGCCATCTCAAATATCTCTCAACAGCCAACACGAAACCAACCGTCTACCACAAGGATGCTGAAATGATGCGGAGCCTGAGATTATATTCATGTCATTGAATATTCGACCTTAAAACTAAAGACCGACCAAATTTGGACACCTGTTTTTATCATTCCCTTCACGAGATGAATTGATAAATCAATGCGATTGGCGCTTTCAGCCTTCGCTTTAGCATCACTGCGTGTTCTTTTATACCCGTGAATGGACATAATATTAGTACTATGATATCATTTCCTGGTGTTGCATAATCACCTAATATTTTGAATGTCTTGTACATGCAAACTGTGACCTACAAAAGGTCACCATTCCTTATTATATTCAACCCAAACAAGCCGACATTAAACTGACCTCGGTGAGTGTACAGACCGCTGCATAACCTGCATTAATCTGACATTCCTATTTTATTTACGGGTGATACGAAATCGAAACGATCAATGATGATGATTGCCCGGTCCCATGCCACCTTAGTACCAATTACCAATGCCACCACAGACAGCTACAGAACCTCATGGTCACCACAAAAACCCCCAATCCGAAAATGCACTCTCTGTCGAATATCGATCACGCAAATCGGTAAACTACTTATTAATTCCGACGTGTAAAGCGTAATGTGTCAACCAAATAATGACGAAATGACTTACGTTATCAGTTTCGAGAGAAGGTAGGCAAGCATCTTGGTGATGAGGATGACTTAATCCAACCGGTGCAAAATGAAAGGATCACAATCAGGAAGAGATTCGAAAGGTGTTGAGGGAGATCAGATATCCTTCCTCGTCTCCAGACAACAGCATATGCAAACTCCTTCCGCAATTATCACCGACTGCCTCTACTAACCGAAGTCACTTAACCCGGACGGAATGAGAAAATCAGAGTTGGTCAGGGAACTCTCTTCTGCTCAGCTGTCCGGACTCCTACACACACCAACACACACTCAATACTCAACTTCTCCGATTTTCACACAAATAAAAATCACTTCACAAATTCACTTCGCAAAATTAAACTTTGCAAATCCCTCAAGATTGTATTTAATGAAAAACATGCAAATTGACTCAAGCGTTAATAGCTCAAGAGTTTCACAACAATAACCCAACACCAACACACTCACCCAACAAAATCTAAGACATGCGAGTCACTTGAAACTTGAAACTTTTGCATAAAATTAAAACGTTACTGGTTCTGAATAAAATTGGTACCTACACAGTTAGAATGCAAATTATTCTATTCCAGAGTCCCACGACCACAAATTACACAGAAGAAAACTACACACACACCGGAGAGTTACCACTGACCACTAACCACACAATAATCTACAGACAGCCGCCACACTGGGATACGTTAAGTTAAGTCAGTGAAAGAAAACCGACCACACTCAACGGACTCGAGATTATCATAACACCATAAAATGGGTCCTCTAGGACACAAAAAACTAGAATTAACGCCAGTTTTGGCAGATGATGGTGATGATGGTGGTGATCTTACCTTTTCGAAGAAGAACGTTGAGATTTGAGACGGACGGACGGACGAATGGACGGACGGAGAGGTGGAGGAAGGGAGTCCTTCGTGGTTGAGCTGAGCGAAGGGAATGAGCGGCGAGGGAGAAAATCTCTGCCTGCCTGCCGTCCTTCTCATTTGCTTGTGCTCGCACGCTACTCGCTACTCGCTGGAGTGCCTGGCTGCTTTGTCCCATTCTCCCCATTGCAAATCTTCGTGTTGATGTTGATGAGGTTGCATCTCGTCCTATTTTTATTTTACATCCACAGTTCGTGTCTCAAATGATCATCACATGGCTTTTCAGATTATAGCCACATCTTCTTCATATGCATTCTAGTTATCTAGTTTGTAGAAGTTGCTGCGTTAGATATGTTGGATTTTAAGGATTTTGCATTGTTCATTCATCAACCGGGATTAGAGGTTAGGTGTGTGATAAAAAGAAGTTTGATGTTGAGCAGAGAGAATTGCAGGAACTGCGGACGAGTACGTGAAAGACGAGTTTTATTCTGCAAAGAACACTGCATGATATTATTATATCATTAAAAGTTGTGGACTAATAGATGACAATGATGATGGAGAGAAGGAAAAGTTATGTAGCAGGAATGAGTAAACTATTGAAATTGATAGACAACATTACAGCGTGTTGCGTGTAGTGTGATAATAGCTAGACAACACCGGATGCGGATGTATGGATGGATTCAATTGTTGATGTCTGGTTGAATGAGTAATAAGGACTTTTACAGAATAGCACTACTCAAGATGAAATAGCTTGAAATGAAGTCTAAGAGTTTAAGTGCTTGAGATGAGGGTGGTGGCGTGTACCTTGTAGTTTTTGTTCATAAGAAACGCCAGAACAAATGAAGATGAATTGCTTTTTTCAATAGACTTAAACCAGGTTAAATGATAACTTGCTCGTGAATGGCACTTAAACCAATGGAAGAGAAGATTGAAAATAAATTCGCACATGTGTGAAGTGTGATTATCAGAGTTACTATACTTGCAGATATTTTGATGGAATGTTCAACCAGTTGAAGACGCACACAGGGCCTGCAATCATTCACGTATCATGTGTTTTGCAAAAAGCATGAAACTGTGAGACTTGAGACTAGAAGCTTCATAACAAAAAATCAGGAAGTCAATGCATGCTTTAAATACCAAGAAAGCACACGTGTGTGTGTTCAGTGCTCATAAAGAAAGCTTTTCGTGTTAAGGTTTCATGTTTATCCGACTGGCAGTATTTGACTTTCCAGCTTAACTAACACCATCACACATCTTAAGGGATGAAAAACATTCTCAAAACATACACTAACTTTTTGTCGAATGGCTGTTGAAGATCAGTAGATCAGTTTTACGCAGTTGCACTGAAGAAGACTGGAACTGAAAGGCAATTAAAAAGGCTCATCGCTACTCAAATGCACATGCTTCCAACATTACCATGGACATTCCATAATTCCATAACCATTACCATCACCTAAATGTGATTGAGTTGAATGACATACATTCAAGGGAGCATTTAAGCGATAATAATATTACGCAGTGAAACTTGTCATGTATTAAGATTGCATGAGAGTCTCTTTTTATAGGGTAAAAGTGCAACAAGCAATTGATGTGCAAGTGTGCACCTGTTTGGGAGAGTGACAGGAAGTGCCACCTTCGTGAAAGGAGTGCCATTCAGTTCCGAATGCCTGGAGGGTTTCTTCTTCTGTGTGGGCGGCCTCACTTGGAGCCAATGGGAAGCATGGCGGGTAACGGCCGTCTGTGTGCACAACAACACGAGCTGTACGCCGCAAGAAGAAACCCTGCGTCCTCGAAAGTGACGACTGGAGCCTACCTTCAAGGAGGAGACTGAAGAAAGTGTCCCTTCCAGACAAACCTTGAAGTCCACCTCACACGTTGACCTTCACTCTCTGTTCCTTGTCATTCAGCTGTTGTGGACTTGCAGGGTGGGTCATCCGATTCATAGCTGTGAATTATTTGATAGTGTTTTGGATTTGAAAAATCATTATTTTGTAATGATTTTAGATTGCTAGAGAGTGGAGAGATATCGTTGCTAACTGCGATGGAGATTTCGGAACTTTCGGTCGTTGGGGTTATTAGGGAACCGGGTAACACTGTTCCTTGTGTTTTCTGCAAGGTATTTGTAACATGTTATTCAATTAATTATGCTGTGTAGGCGAAGATTCAGAATGGGATGTGAATTGTGTTAATCTTTGCTATGTTCGATTCCAGACGCCTGAAATCGACGAAGTGAATCTTGGCCCGATATACACGTATGAAGATGTTGCGTGCCATTATTATTGCTTGGTTCGTTTTATTTTAATTGTCTGAATAATTTATAATAATTCTTTGTGTGGTCTTGTTCTTATTATGAAATTTACACATTTTGGCGATATTCTGTGTAGTTGTTCTCGGCTGCTTTGAGCCAGACTGGATCTGATGATCAAGGAATTCTTGGATTTATGCCTCCTGAGATTAAGAAAGAAGTTAAACGCGCTAGTCGACTGGTAAGCAATTACAACGGTTTTTTAATCAGGCTTAGGCATTATACGACTGAATTGATTGAATCTCTTTTATTTCTGTTATAGAAATGCACAATTTGTCGTAAGAGTGGGGCTTCAATAGGTTGCTGCAAATCCAATTGTCACAGGACTTTTCATTTTCCGTGCGGACTTAAGAACGGAAATAATTTTCAGTTTATAAAAGACTATCAGTAAGTCTTTCATTAATACAAAAATTTCAAGGTTATGAACTGTTTTTAACGTTACAATTTTTATGCTATAGAGTGTTTTGTAAGAAGCACTCGACTCTACAAGATGTTACTCCGGGTTCAGAAATCAAGTATTCAGATTTGTTGTGCCCGATTTGTTTGAGTCCGGTGTCAAAAACGGAAGATCCGATAATGACTAGTTGTTGTAAACCCAGTGTATATCATAAGACGTGCTTGAAGGTAGGTCGCATAAAGTAACTCATAATTTTATAGTGCATGGTAGTGGTTGTTTCGGAAAAGTTTTGTAGCTTGTTGACTTATTATAGCAAATGGCCTTGAACGCTGGGTACTTTTTTAAGTGCCCCCTCTGTAATGCTGGTCAAGAATTTGTTGAGGCCATGAGAGAACAAGGAATTTTTGTTCCTGAACAGTAAGTTTCAGATTTATTTCAGTAATTACTTAGCAGCTCGATGTTAAGGTAAATATGTTCAATTTTAGGGATGCTTCTTGGGAACGAGAACCTAATGCTTTTCAAGAATTGTACGAGCAATATCAGAGATGCGACGCTGAAGTTTGTGAGTGTCCTAAAGGAAGGGAATACGCTGCTTCTAAAGGGTAAGTTAAAAAGAAATTGTGATACAAGTAAAGCAGTTTTAAACGATTATGTTGGATAATATAGAGGCTTTCTTCTTGCTCGTTGTCGTCTATGCGGTGCTAAAGGGACCCACCGTCAATGTGGACAACTTAAAACTATTGCCAAGTGGGCATGTACAGACTGTTTGGAAGCTGAGGAAAAAGCTGAACTAAAGAAAAAACTTGAAGTCAAAATTGTCAAGCCTAAAGTATCACAGTGCGTCACTAAAAAGAAAAATACCGCAGGTCCAAAAAGTGTTCAAAAGGTGTTCTCCGCAAGTCCAAAAAGTGCTCGAAGGGCCTTCTCACTTCAAGACAATGATGATGAAAGGATTGATATGAGCAAAATAAAAATCAACCCTGCTTGTTTTGCGTATTTTCCGTATGCTGAAAAACACATGAAGCACTTTCAGCGTAAGCGGAAGCAAATACTGCCAGACTGGCGGGGTCTGAAGGTGCAATGTAATTTAGTGAATTGGATTGGAAATGCGTTTGAAAAAAGTGTAAGTTGCATATTTTTTATAAGTCTACCAAACAGATTGAAAATATTTAGAATCGATCACTAACTATTGATTTATTAGCTAAAATCACATTCGGCTTATACGAAAAACAAATGTAATTACCCTTATTTAATTATAATTTATGAATGATTTTAAATTCAGGCGCAAGGAGCTTATAGTCAACCAGTGGAGCTCAAGATTAAGTCAGCTCCATTGCCTAAGATTGCACACAACGTAAAAGCCGAACCACCGCTTTTGCGTAAGCCAGTAAAAACCACCACGTCGTCTAGACCAAGGAGACGTTTCAAACTGTCCAAATGGCAGCGAGGAGTCGTGAAGAGACGAAAACAGATCTTAATTACTAAGTCAACACTTGCTGATGAAGGAACTACCAACCCTGTCAAGCAGGAGCCTACTCCGTCTACATCTCGACAAGCAACAGAAGAATTAATGTTGACTCAGACTTTTGATCAGGAAAAACAGAAAACCCCGTCTCCTCCAACGTCGTTTTTCAAAGTTCCCAATCCTTTGAAAAAGACACTGGTGGTAAAGAAAACTCATAGCAGTCCATGTGCCTCTGACCTTATTGTTGAATATACCGTAGAGATAAGTTCAAATGAGGCGGAATCAGCTTGCATTGATATTGGTAAGTATTTTATGATTGGTATTGTAGGCTTTCCTGCCAATATCTAACCTGACATATTGTTTTCTGCAGATTACAATGCTCTTCAACCACTGCAGCCTTATTTGGAGGATGAACTTATGCTAGTGGATTTTAACCTGCTACAAAAATTCAATTCACCACCAGAAGCAGAACAGCAAGATGTCTTAGTGACTGACATCCTTGTTGGAGATAATATTGATTTCGGGCACAATGAGGCAAAAGCTGATATTGATGAAACACCTACAAAGAATGACTCTGAACACGTAGTAATCAAGCAAGAAAAAAGTTGCACTACCCAGATATCTTCAGAGACTCAAGCCGACGAGATTTGTGGGATAATTGAAGCTTTATTTAACACTGAGGCGGCTGAAAATGAGATTTTAGAGGAAGAAGAAACAGAGAATATACTTAGTGCCACAGATGCTTCTTCTGTAAGTATTTTACAATTATAGCAATTGATTAAGCATAAATTTATGTTCATGTGTTACATTACAGAGTTATCACGATGAGCACTCATATTCAATACGCTTAGATGAGTTTCCTCTGGTAGTGGAGTTCAAGGATCAAGAAGTTATTTCTGAGGGACTAATGGCTACGAAGACCGATAACGACGATACTGGAATGATAAACGAACAGCAGAAGATCGATGAAAATAGTAGTCTAGTTGTAGTCAAGTCTGAGAAACTAGACGCCGAACAAGATGGATTCAAGGAAGCGGAATCTGTCAACAATATTAATATTAGTACATGTGCTCAAGAAACTGTAAATGAAGTGCATACCCAGCCAAACCAGCCAGCTATTAAGCAAGAGATGATGAAAGTAGACTAAACACTTAAGTTCAAATGAAGTTCAGTTTTAACATGAATAACGTACAGAATCCCTAAAGACTGATTATAGAAGAAGTCGTTTTGTAGTTAAGAATTTTTTAAATATTTTTTTATCCAAGTCAACAAGTAGGCTAAAATCCGTTGTTGTCAGCAACAATAATTCTGATATCCAAGACAAATCATCTAAAGTCTACTGTCGAAGTGGCTTATATTTTTTTTGTAGCTGGATTTTAGACTTAAGATTTCAGATCACCGAATACACAGACGTTTCTAATGATGGAAACATTTTTACACATGTTAATTTTATGTATCTGCGAATTTCTAAGTAAAATAGCTGCTCATCATCTGCATATTTTACATTTTCACTGTCTGGACCTTTTTTAAATAAGTCAAATTTTTATTAAACAGAACCTAAAAGTACTACTTATTTTTTATATAGTATTTAAAGAAATCGTATGGCTGTGGCAGGAGTTACAAGGTATTAGGCCAGTGTATTTTTGTATTAATTTCAACTTTCTTTTACTTGCAACAGACTCAGGTCTATGATTTTTGGAACAAGTTCCTACTACTTATAATTAAAACACTGATGGATAGTTGGTACACCTAGAAATCTAGAAATCATTGACAAATCATTGACTGTTTCGTGTAAATCAAATATATTTCTGTCAAACATATGTATATCGCAATAAACAAATTGTAATACGTATGAAACTACAATTCAATGTTATTTCAGTTGAGCTAATTATCTTTTATTTTGCCCAAAGCAAGGAAACACACCAAAGTAGCCATAAATTTATCTAGCAAACGAAATAATTTAAAAGTGTAAATCACATCTAGCACGCAATATTCTGATGGCTTCAGATTGACAAATACATATGTTTAGTTCTGCTAAAGCCAATTCGTGAGCTTCAAAATTCCCATTCATCAAGGTATCGTATAGTAGCATTGCTTCACCAGAACTCAACTTCAGTATTGTTAAAGCTGAACATAAGCTGCCGAAAAACAGAGTTTCATTTATTCCGCTGTCCGAGAAAATAGGAAATATGCCGTTCGTGATATCAAAATACAGCTGGTTGATAGCAGCGGTAGAAAATCGATTTGTTAATATCACAACCTCTAGAAGCATCTATATGGGAATAAATATTTACAACAAATTACACTGTTTAGCACTTTATAGTAATGAGACTCGTAAGAAATTACCTCATCCAAGCGCACCGCTAATTTCTTAATCCACCTGTCCACAAGGGTTGGATGCATAGAATTTTCAACTACTTTTGCTACATCCTTGAGGGTTTGCATGGGTGTCAGAAGCTCTTCTGTTAGCATGGACGGTGGTTCGGAGTTATCACTCACTAAATGCCACTTTTTCCTAGAATAAGGCTGAAATTCTTCTGCGGCTTTTTTAACTATTTTGATGCCCCATTTTACAAGAATGTCCGTTCCAAGGCAAGTGTATTTGTTACAAATTTCAAAAAACAAGCCTTTCGAAGGACTTGGGACCGAATTCTTGTGACCTATTCCGTAGTTTGTTAGTACAGCGCTGAGTTCATCTTCTGAAGCAGACGTAGATGCTAGTTCTTGTAGTGCATGCTCCTCTTGTCGACTTACAGATTCCATGAAGAATGAAAGCGATGCAAAGAACTGCAATCACATCGAAATTCTGCATTTTTTACTCTCATAGAATAATACGAATATCTGGGAAATACTACAATAATGAGACAATGGTTGAATACCGGAAGGTCCTCCCAGTCTTGAAGAGTTAAGGTAATGTGGTGAAGCGTATCCGCGATTATATAGTCGATAAGGACATCTTTGGATAGGTAATCTTCAAATTCTGTTTTGCTCTGCCACATATGGAGACAGCGAACGTGAAAATCGTCAAGTAAATCCACAAGTAAGAGAAGAAATTGCACTTTATGTCCAGGTTGCTGCAAGTGTGCAAATCTGTCTGTAACACAGCGGATCACTGCACAGAACAAATCCACAATTTCTGGAGGACCTGGTATAACTGGGCGATTCCACGCTGATGCGGAACTGAACATATCGTCTAATTTTTCCCAGCAAGCTACAAGCACAGGAGTAAAGTTAAATCATGATTGGGTATTAAGGATAATAAATCAGCAAAGTAACTTCGATAAACATACCTTTCTTTTCGACAGCTACCCATCTCTTTAGAATATGTGGTCGAGAAAAAATAGTATTCACAAAAGGCGGCATGAACGTTTCTGTTGTGAGACAATCTCCAGCAACGAATTCTTCTATTTCGTTCTCATACATAATTGATTCTTCTAAAATTCTAACAAAAACTGTGTCATCGTCATTTTCATGCAGGTGGGAGTCGATCTTGACCATCAGCATTTCCGAAACAGATCTGACAAACTCCATCACACTGGAAACGCCTATCTCAGACACAGTTACAGGTTCCAAATGTGTACGAACAAACGGAAGCAACTCTTGAAGCCACGTTTTTATCTATTCCAAGAAGAATAACAATATTTACGATGTTTGTCTTCGCATTTTGATACCAGTAATTTAGTCATTCACCTGTGCGAAATACCATTCTGGCCTTGAAGATTCGCTAGTTGGCTTGTCTCCAAAGAAGTGGTATCTGAATCTCCGCTTTAAAGGCACCATTAACATCTACAACCAATTTTATAGAACTTTAATAAACTGTACACACGATACCATGACACGAAGCCCTAGACTATTAATTCCTCTTTGGATGTAAGCTGTTATTCTCCGGATTATGAGTATTTAATTAATTAGATAAGATGAAGGTATACCTTGACCGTAAGGATTGTTTCTGTAGAGCTATCCCCTGCCACAGGTACAGTAGGAGAATTAGGAGATCCTTTCGCTTGGGTCGTGTCAGAGGAAGAATTTATGCTGCAACTTAACTTTGACAGATTGAGAACCGTTTTGTGAAACTTATCATGAGCTTCAAGCGTTGGTTGAGCTGTCTTCAGTTTATTTGGCCATCCGAAAGATTCCATCAAAATTTCAAAATCCCTGCAAAATTATAAATGTCCTTCCTTAGAGTAGAACCAACAAAATTCAAACTTCATACACCCTATCTCCGTTCGCACTCACTTCATCAATTTTTCTCTTAGCCTTTTCTCCCAATACGCAACGATTCCTTTCCCATACCGTTGTAAGTTACTACACTCCGTTATATTCAAATACACCAGTTCAATCCGTTTGAGCCTATGAAACAAGAGTATAGCTTCTGTCTCCAATTCTGTAATTTAATTCCAAACGCTAAAATGAATTTCTTGACACACATGTACGTACTAAAAATTCTCTTATCACTTCAATGACAAGTACTCACCACTTTCCAAATTAGCTTCAATTTGACTTGACGTAGCTCTGAAGAAATTAACAACCTTCAGATAAGCTTGCGCCTTTTCTAATTCATCGGTTTGTTCCATCTTCATGTAGAACTCAGGTCTGTCCACTCGCCCTGGAAGTTTCTCCCGCATCAGCTTCCCTAGATGCCCCTTCACGTCCCCAAACTTTTTGTGCAACTCATTAAGTTCCTTCTGAACTGCATGACTCCGTTCAACCTCCAACGTCTCCAAATCTCCTTCCCGATGACTTTTCTGAAATCCAAAACAAAATCCCTTAATCAGTTCAAAGAGATACAAAGCAAAGGGTACTTATAAAAAATCTTTGCTTAAAGTACCAGCGCAACTATCACTTCTCTTCTCGCCAACTGATCTTCTAGCAATTCTTCCAGCTCTTCTTTTTTCCAAAGTTTCTTTTCGTCCAGCGTCAATTGAATGTCGTCCTCTTTCCGAATTACAAGTGGGACCACCCGCGAAGGTGACGGGGGTGACGCTGACAGAGACTCACTTCCTTCCATTTTGACGTAACGACACTCTACCACCTGTGTGATCTTAAATCGAGTTTGTTTTGATGACACCAACAAACACGAGCGTGGAACTTCCCGGTTTCTGCTGTGAAGACATAAGAAAAGTACACGTTGAGTTGGTGTGGGAAAATCAGCTGATTTGAGGATTGGATGCCGGGTAGCCGTACAATTTAACGTGATTTCGATTTAATCGAAGTTGACGTGTGTGTACGGCATTCTGTGCTTCTGCTAGTCAACACGACTTTGAAGTTTTCACGTTATCTTCTTGAAAGTTCAGAAAAAGCAACGTTGACTTCAGAGTCAGTTATTTACTAGGCGCAGGACATCTCACGATCTCACACACGGTTTATTCTTCAGTTGTCTCAGACACCGGTATGAATTTATAACTTTTAATTTTTTAAAGTCTTTATTTGAAGTGTTTGTGATGTGATGTACTCAGGTGGAAGATGAATTACGAAAAGGCGTTTGAGTCGGCTGGGGAGAAACTTGTGCCTGGGAAGTACCTTAAGCGGGCGTTGGAATGCCAGCAATCATCGAATGTTAAGCTGAGGCAACTCATGTCGGAAGTAAGATACTTAATTGTTAAATAGGATTCGTCTTTGTTTATTCAGTTGTCGTACTATTGCTATTGCTGAGATATTCTATAATTATGTGCCTTGCAGAGAAAAATTCCAAAACAGGGTTTCAGCGATCAAATGATCGAATCTATTCTCATGGAGTTATCTTGTCTGGACAGTAATAACTTTGATGATTGTTCCCATGTTGGTGAAAGAGAGGGTCGCGTGTTCAGCAGTAAGTTTATGAGCTGAATATTGCAGTAAATTTTAATTTTAATGTAGACTAATTAAAAGACGCATTCATTAAAAGGTCTGGTGAGTAGACGTCATTACGGATTTAGTCATGGGATTGGGCGTTCAGGAGACATAACCGAACCACAACCCAAGGCTGTTGGTTCAAGTGTTTTGAATACTCTAACCAATTCGCTTTTAACGGACTTAATAAAGTTTCGGGGTAAATGACTTTCTTTTTAAAGAAACATAAGTTCTTTTGTAATCATTCTGTAGATATATTGAGTTTTTTACAGTAATTAAAATTGGTGTTTGATTTGTATCTTTCTTTCTTTACTTTAGGGTGCAGCAAAATTGAGAGCGCATTTCTAATGCCACTTGCAACTGGAATGGCTCTGACGTTTACTTTCCTGTCTCTCAAAAGCTTGTCAGAAAGTGACTCGAGAAATACTGTGATATGGTCTCGTATTGATCAAAAGTCTTGTGCAAAAGCCATGGGAAGCGCTAGTGAGTCTCCATTGAAAATCTTAAAACTTGGTTTATTTTAGTTCGACTTAATGGTACAACTGGTCATGACTTTGCGTAGATTTGAAGACGGTAATAGTGGATCCTATTCCAGACCCAAATGATTCAGATCAGTTAGTGACGGATACAAAAACAATTGAGGAAAAAATGAAGGAACTGATACGAGATGACAAACTTTTGTGCGTTTGCACAACTTCGAGTTGTTTTGCTCCACGAGCCAGAGACGATGTCATTGCCGTGGCTAAGCTGTGTGCAGCCCACGGCGTGTATCATATTATCAACAATGCCTATGGAATTCAAGACGATGCCAGTATGAAAGATATTAGTAAAGCATCCCGGTGAGATATTAATATTATACGATATTTTGGAACCGTTAAATGAATTTATCTGCTATAAAAATGCAGTGTTGGCCGGGTAGACGTTATTGTGTCTAGCACTGATAAGAACTTAATGGTACCTGTTGGAGGAAGCATTATTTATGGGCACAATCCTAATTTGTTACACAAAATCAAGTTAATGTATCCTGGTGAGAATTGTAAATTTTTGATTATCTCATTTGAACTGGTTGTAAACATTATTATCGCCTTGTAGGACGAGGTTCTATCTCACAAACTCTAGATGTATTTATAACACTGCTATCAATGGGCTTAGATGGATACGAAAAACTAATCAAAGAAAAGAATGACTTATTCAAATATATACAAGATAAATTTGGTCATTCCGAGCTCATTACCCCTGAACGACAACATCGCAATTTATATATGTTGAGAGTTCCTAATAACTTTACATCAATAGGTTAGTGACTCGAATTATGTGGTCAATTGACCATGTGATAAAATGATTGTATTTCGTCTAATGTATATTTGATGAGTCATATCAACTTTTACTTCAGCAATTTCACTAGATTTTCTCACACCCGAAGCAGTAAATCGTCTTGGTTCCATGCTGTATACTCGTAAAGTCACCGGTGCTCGAGCTGTTCATAAAAACGACACCAAAACCATAGATGGAAACATCTTTAAGCGTAAGATTGTATCGATTTCGTTTAACATTCTCGTTTTAAGTTCATACCTTAAAGTGATAACGTCGTTATTTTACAGAATGGGGAACGAATAGTTCATCAGAAAAGCACCAGTACCTCACAGTCGCAGCAAGTATTGGTGTGACAAAAGCTGATATTGACCGATTTTACACTAAACTCATGGAAACTTTAGAAAATTTTGAAGACCCCGTGAACAACAAACCACCCGAAGCTAAAGCTTTAGAATAGTCCGCAGCAGTTTCATTAGTCACTACCACCTTGCACCTACGCCATTTAGCGTCAATGCTTTTGTACAAAGGAGTCACAGAATGAAAAGTGTATCGTTAAGGACGAGCATTGTGATTCCTACCAAAATACAGTATTGAAGTTGTTACATTTTAATTCATTAAGCTTTGTAAGAATTTATATGAAGAAATAACGATTAAAAATCTTGTCGAGAGTTATTGACTACTCTTTCCCTATCTCGTTTAAAGAAGTCTTTATTTATGAATGAACGCAATAATGAATGAACGTGGTTGAGGGTCAAAAAAGATGTCAAAAGCACAACTTAAAATTCCCATTTATAGAATCAATGAAGGTACTTTGCGCACCTTGAGGTCGAACAGTTTATCTATTTTTCATTGAGCTGCTTAGAGTACATTCGATTGCCATATTCGACGGTACACACACCTGGTTCTAAGTGTAGGAGTAAACGAGAATCCAGGACTCCTATTGCATCGTCCCACTCTGTTTGCAAAGTTAATAATGAAACCAGAACAGGAACATTTTGTACTGCGAAATGAATCTCCTATGATCTAGAATATATATATATACATATATAAATATATATATTTTATTATCTTGCATTATGAAATCGATCTCAATATGTTATTATCAGCATTAATCATGAAGTTATAACCATCTTGATGGGTACATTTCATCATTCAATGAGCCCTTATATCACTGATTGCAGTTACGTCTCCATAAGATTGTCTTAGATGGTGAGACTGATTGCGTCGGTAGTTTAAACGCATTGTTCATTCACATCGCTGCATGGAAACTATAATTCATTCAGAACTATATTTATCTAAGAAATATTACCCTTGTTTCTTTACCGCACAGGCCAATGACAACTTACACAGGTTGTTCCTGATCCTCATGATAACGTCCTTTATGAGAGTACAATGGCAATATTGCATTGACAAATTGACATACTCGTTAATAACTTTAATAACTTTTACATCTCTTTTAGTGCACACCAGTAGCACAGCCGAACACAAGAAAAACTCGAATGGGTAACTTTGAGACAAATCTTTGAGATCTGAGATCTGTGATTTCACATTTTGTGAGCCCCATACAATATCACACGCTACGACCTGCTCGAATCTTGAGCTTCGTCATGTATATTACGTTTGTCTACTTTTGTGTGTCTACTATTTTTACCTTACTGCAGATTAGTTTGGTGACTGTTGATCGTGATTCCCGTGGGATGCATGAGACAGACAATGAATGAAGTTTAAGGCGAAATTGTCACATTTTCATGCTTTTAGCAACGAATACAGCTTATTCAGGATGCTGAATGCGATTGTGATTCTACGCCGTACCTTCACATGGGGATTATCTATAGTTCGTAAGCAAAGTTGTTACAGATGATGCATGAATAACATTGTCATTTGCCATACATGAACCATTTGACTTTTGACAACCTTCTTTTCACACTTAATCCGTAAACTATGTGTCTCACTGCTTAATTATTGCTCAAGAATATTCTAGTAGTCCAGGAAAAACAAACACTCTAGCGATGAATAATTTCCGCTTTACCATCATAAAATGGTCTTGATTTATAATTGCTGCAAGGTTAAGTTTAAAATTTATGCATTTATGAAAATTACATGGGAAAGTACAGAGGAATATTTACGCCTAAGCAGACCTTTAATTCGATGTTAATGAAGCTCTTGCCTCAAACCATTGCATTAGTAAAAGACATTGCACACTCGAGGCTGGCCTTCGACTTTGCGAAAAAATATTAACTCTTGAAATTTATCGAATTTCTGTCCAAATTTGAAGATTTTTGGGAGCGGAAGGATTGGTTGATTTCATTGTTTGAAGAGCAAACAAAAAATGCTTCGATTACTTGCAAGAATTGTATTGTGTGGTGCGGGGGTGGGTTAGAGGATTTTACAAAGGATTTAAATAATGCAAATCAGCGATATTATGGTTGATTATGGTGCCACGGCTATTTCTTCATCGAGGTGTAATGGTCATATTAACAACTCGTTATCAATGGACAATCTTAATCGTAAAATACCTGAGAAGAATTGTTACTTGTCTACAATCGCAACTCAAAGACTTACACGTAACAACGACATCACTACCAGCTGGGGCTTCTGATTTCAGATCAGACGTCCACCTGCATGATGTGAATTAATTTGTTTCTTGTCACTGAGTGACACTTGCAGAATTTAATTTGAATACGACCGTAAATGTGCAATTCCAAATCTGTCATTTCATCATTTGCCGTAAACGACTTCTTACTAGTCAATGACCACATTCAACATTGTGTATAAACCGTTACACAAATTGTAGAAACATAAGGGTGAAATCACTCTGATTTTTTCACTAAGCTCTGCAGTAAAATTTTATTTTTGTTTTAAAAACATTTTCAGCGTGAGTTATGGCTCAGTCTGTTATTTAGACTTGGGGTTCCAAATCGTTATTCACTTTGGCATAAGCATTCGATGACATTATTTTATACACAAATTTTTAATGTGCTTAAGTGTAGAGTTTCATGTCACTCCAAGAAATTCTTTACACGCAAATGAGGTTTGTGCTTGTCTGACTGGATTAGTCTGATTTAGTTGGGATACGCCAATAAGTGGGATGTCGCATTCGAAAGGATAATAATAATGTTTTTCTCTCTCTATCTCATCTCTTCACTTGCGTACTGCGATACTCAAGGATGGACAAAATGAATCGCGTTCTATTAAAAATAGTGTCCCATTCAAACACTCCTTCGCTGCGGTACAATAAAAATGATCAGAAATGAAAGGTTAAGACCAGAAAATTAATCGTTGTTCTCGTCATGATCGATCAATAACTGATGTGCATTTCTATTCAGCAGTCATGAGTGATCAGCAAATGACACAAGGTAAAGGGAGTCAATTGTCCAAGGTAACAGACAGTTGCGAGAAATATTGAGGTAGTTGTTGTAGCAATGGGAAAAATTGTCACTTTGGCCTTTTAGAAAGCACTCTATGTTTGTATATATTATACTACAGCATATTTGTCTACGATCTATAGAGAAATTGATACCAGCATAATAATGTCTACGTTTGTAAAGAGTGTTCATGTTACGAATAGACTTCTCCAAGGAATTCGCTTCATTTCGTGCACATGAGTGATCCTGGAAGTGTAATAATGGATTGTGACGTCCAATTATTACTCCAATAAGTCTGCTGACGAGGGATGCAAAATGAAGTTGGGATTAAAATGAGACGACGACGAGACTAAGGACGGGACTTTTGTTTTTGTGTACTGCATTCTGAAGTGTCTATAGAGTAGATGCTTCCCATGGCCTGAAAGAAGTAACATATTATTCACTGCCATATTAAGAGAAAAATATAAAACCTGCTTTGATAGCTAATCTAGAGTCACGCAGCGCGTAAAAGTCCGTGAAGATTAAGGTGTGCACGAGTGTAAGTGCAAAAAGGAGAACACGGCCAAAATCAAAATTTGAAACTTAAAGAATGATGTTCATGGAAAAGGTTGACTTAATACCAAATCGAGATATACACAAACATGACTCATGGCCACGCAGACAACGAATAGCAATATGAAAGGAATGAAGATGAATGAAGACAAACTGTGTAGTGAGAATAGTGAGAGACACATCAGGACAAAAGTATTTTTTCCTCTCCATGGCTCTCCGTTTTTTTTGTTCCAAAATCTCATTTTCATCTGCATTGTTTTGCCCGAAATTTTACAGTTGGGTAGACACATTTTTTGGAAGATGAGAAAGGCATATGAAATAAAAAGATGTGTGTTGCCAGCGCGCGATGCATGGAAGAGGTGATATAATGGAAGAGAAGGATTCTTACTTAAGCAAAACGATAAAACAACGAGAGATCGGTTTAAGCTCATGACTTCATTAGAGCGTGTGATGGAGATGTGACTAGTCTGTAGCTAGACCATGAAAGTCCCAGTAGTTCATCTCAAGCCGAATATTCGGATCAAAGCATATAGCCCACACAACCGTGTCAGTCAAATATGTTGATGAGCCCCTGAATAAACTAGAAATTTTATCATGAACTCAAATGCAACGAGTGCAGAGGAATTGTCAAGCTCCACGATAAGACCAAGGAGATGTTATGTTGGCACTATTTTTCACTCCACTCCCGAGAATCCGTTTCACTAAAGAAAATTAAATCTCGTAATTCTTCCATAAAGCAACCATATAACACTTGGTTTTTGGGTTAACAGCCCCAGAAGCACTGGCTGCGGTTGTTTTTCTGTTAAGCAAATGCACTGCCTTTCAGTAGTCAGACAGCTTATGATCAATTATGAGATTACTCGGAACATTTAGCATCTCACGACTTGTTGACATTCGAGAGAAAGAATGTTCATAAGTTATTGGAGCTTCGCGAGACAGACCGATTTATCCACAGAGAGAGAAAGTACAGAAAGTTACCCGGCTCTTATTAGTCCCTGTGCAGTTTTTGAGTCATCTCTTAATTACAAGTGTAGGAGTGAGTTGTGGGGAGTTAATGTATTTACAATTTCATCATTTGGAGGAATAATGAGACTAATTTATGAGCGAAGGCTGGGAACCTGGGAGTGAAAAGTCGTGGAGTTCGTTAGTGTGGGTGTAGGAAAGACGAGACAAAAGTCTCGACTTTTGAAGCGACGGAGAACAAGGTTAAGAATATTAAGTGTTTGATCAGTCAGTCATGGAATCGTCTGTCTGATTGAGTGACAATGGACAAGGTGGGGTTGGAGATGAATTCTCGATAATAACGTGCGGGGTGTCCTAACAACACCATTCTTTCAGATTGAGTATAATTCAGACTGGGATGCTGCCAAGAGGTCGCGATAGTGTGATCCTGATCATATTATAGAAAACACTTAAAGTACTGATTACAGCGTGGTGGGGCATCTTACATCTACGCTACAGACGCTACTACTACCTACACCACCGTCTGTTCCTCTCCTGTTAAAAGTGAATGCAACTCTTAAGCGTTTTGAATGTGGGAGATGAGATGATGGGACTCGTACTATTGAATCTTAGCATCAAGAACGGAGACAAGCAGTCTCGTAGTGATTCTTATTATGCAGAAAGGTACTTGCTCCCACCAACCCTTTCTCTGTCCACTTAATCTTCTCATGCATCTTACTCATCTCAAAATGCACTCTTAGTTTGTCATTCGACACGTTCCAATCCATAAGATCAGCCTTAGTTGCTTGCTGCCTTCGTCTTGGTGGAGCAGTAGGTTCTGCGTTTTGCTTTATTGTCTCTCATTATCACTGTCTCCTTCGATGAGTTTTGTATCCCAATCTTCAGCCACCCTCACAGACATTTCGGAGAGTAAATCCCAACAGTCCATCATTGACATAAGTGCTGTGCTTTAGAAATCGTCCTCCAAAGTGATTCTCCTCATTAATCCTCCAGTAAAATGTCATGGAGAAAGTGTCTCTCCTCAAGATCAGCTTTCCTCGTGGGCACAATCGCACTCTCCGCAATTATGTCCTCTGTTGCGATGCCCCCCATCCACAAGAAGAACAGCCAGTCTTGCGTTGCGGATCGTCTCACGGTTTATCGTGTCATTATGAATACTTACTGGTCTCAGACCGAGTTTCCGAAGCACTACCCGCTATTCCGACCTGCAGCCCAGTTCTCCAAGCTAATAGGTAAGTGTCGTTATTTCCCAATGTACCACGCTGCCCCAGACTCATTTATCCCCAAGTCTGCTCCAATCTTCACGTCCCATCATCAAAGTCTCATTCTTTAGCCGTGCGACGGACTCTCGTCCCGCAGCTCATCCTCAGGTTCTCAAGTATTTCACGATGTCCCGAGGACAAGTTGGAATTAAGTTAGCTTGTTAGGAGGCTCGAGCCGAGGAAGGGAGGAAGGACACGGGTAGTTTAAATCATGGAATTAGATGGAACAGGTCTCTTGAGCATCCGTAGAAGGAGATAGGAGGCTCATGGACAAGGAAGGGAATATGTAAAGGAGGCAGGAGCAGCCTGTGGGAAAGATTTTGTGTTTTTTGTAGTTTATGAGATGGGAAATGAGTCATCTCGGAGTGCACGCGAAGTAGGAAGGAAGGAAGGAAGGAAGGAAGGAGGAGAGCGTTGTTGGATGTATCGATGTATTTCAACAGAGTCATTATCCATGGTCGGGTTAGAAATGGGTGAGGGAGAGAAAAGTGTTTAAGTTCGAAGTGGGTTAACTGGTGAGCAGGAAAATTGATGAGTCTCCGATGAAATAATGAATGGCTCAAAAGAGAGAGAAATACCGTGAAAAAACCACGTTTACGCCACTCTGCTTGGGAAAAAGTGACAAAAACCCTCAATGTTTTGATATTCTTCGTATCAACTTAAAAAATGTCAAAAATAAACGAAAACGCTCATGTCTATTTTGAGACTCTGAGGAGTGAGAAACGCTCTCCTACAACTCCAGGGGAGACACATGCAAAAGCCTACTTTTCGGGACCTTTTCCATGCAATGACCCTATAAACTGATCACAATTACGCCCCACAGCTGTGCCACTTATTCCGCATTCTCCTGCTCTCATTAATTTGTTCTTGTATTCCTTCTGCTCGATTTATGCTAGCCAACTGGGTAACTCACTTTCCTCTCCCAAAACTATTCGTCAATTCTGAGACAAGTAGACAGGTCGAAAGAGATATATTTTCTCTCGTCCCCATCCATGCAACTCACCCACTACTACATCACCCATATTATATTCCTCATCCTCATTACCACGCGAGAGAATAAAATTAAGGATGTCCCCAAGAGACTACATAGCTTTGTCTCTGACGACCAGACGTGCCTTCTTACAATCTTCACAAACACACACAAGCTCTTCTTCTTCTTCTTCTTCTTCTTCTTCGAGACAAAGATCAAGCCAAGACACATCTCTCACTCACTTTCATCCATAATCCTCGTGCCCGACTTCCTTTAATTGGCCCACTATCATTAACCCATTGCACAACAGTGCATTGATTGCACTCACCCCGCTCATCATCTCCTTGGCTTACATCCTCCATCCCGAATTCCACTGTCAATTGATTTACCTAAATCACCCCTACATTCGCCTGTCCCATGCTACATTACTGACAATGCGTGCTTCACATTCCCTTCCTTATCTCTCCGCATTTTTAACTTCCAAATTAACGATCTCCTTTGTAAAAGGACCAATTACATTCATCTCCACTTGCTTACCAAATACTTACATAAAATACTAGTCAAAACCTCCTCGAGGAATCTCAACAAGTCCAACACTCCTCACTCAAGATTTATTTCTCTTAATCTCATCTGCTTAAATAAGTCTTCTTTCTTCTAAAAATAATACTATTGCTCATCATTCACCACGCACACCATAACATATACCATACCGTACTACTACCGTACTACTACCACATCAGCTCTCAAATAACCTTTGAAATTCACCCTGTCATACTTCAAAACAAACTTAATCAAGTTGCATCGTCAGCTACTTACTAGCGCGGCATTAATTGTCTGTGTGACCGGTTGTGTCTGTGTGACCAAAGATGTGTGTTTCTAAACGAAAACCTCTGCCACAAATTAAAAATGTGGTGTTGTTTTTAGAGAAGTCAACAGATGTTGACAAGTGGATAATTTCATAGAAGGAGTTTTAACAAGCCTGCGAGCAAGTAAATCTAATTAACTAATTTTTAGGCCCCTGCAGTTTAATGACATATGAGAGAGAATGTGAGCACACCGAATTCGATGGTTTGTTTAAAGATTTATTTGGAAATTAAGCTTAGATGGATGTTTGATCCTTATCGGAATGATTCTACAGGCTCATAAAAGTAGTTTATAGATTAAGTTACCATTTGGGTGCTTAAAGGAATGTTGAACCTGTTTCTCATCTGTTGAACACAATAATGTAATGGCAGTGAGAAGCTGTGGCTGCGGACGGGACGAGGTCGTGTTTGGTCGTGCGAAAGGACTTGAAATTTTCAATTAAAATGTCAAATGGACATAAGAATCAAACATGCAGTTGTGTTCACGCCTCCGCACTTTGATCGAATTAATTGCATGCCCTCATACCTGTTACCCATTGTGCCGTTCACAATGCTTAGCAAGCAAAGTGACAAATTGTTTCACATCCCATAACTTCCATTTTTGTAAGGTTTACATCAAATTAGAACCTGTTTATTCATTGAGTCTTGCAGTCGTACAAATTCAACGATAACGAATTCATTCATCCGATGGTTCCTTACAAGATGCTTCTGTTTCCCTCATACTCTTCGTAATGACTTCATATTTACTTAATTTAATTATGAGCTCAGGGATGAAGTTAGTTCTACAACAACGAGGCTACTTCAGGAGCAACAGATAATTCTCTATGACGGCTGTGCAGCAGCCCTGTCCTCCAGAGCATAATATATATAAAATATAATAAAATAAAGCAAAGTTAGGAGCACAGGAGCAGTGGCGCAGAAATGCATAATAGAGTACAACGCCCAACTTAGTTGGTGAAACTTTAAAGGTTTTTGCAGCCAGCCATGTTTACCGACATGGACGAAATCACCTACGGAATGTCACTACCTTAAAAGTCATCTAGGTAAATAGGAGGAATGTTGTGTGGATGACAGTGTAAGACAAAAATTGAAGTTCTAGATCATAAATCTTAAATGCATGGAGCTAAAATCCCAATGAATGGTTGTGAGGGAGAAGAAAAGAGACACTTTATTTATTGAGTTGCCCAGGCAGAACCCACGGACACTGACAGTTATCAACCAAATCACCAAAAAACTGTCTCTCTCGCTGTTATAGCGAAATCTGCAGGGTAAGGATGTACACTCAACTAAAATCAGTTGTCACGGCTGTCAGAGAGAAAATTTAACAAAACCTGACAATTACGACAATGTGCTATATAAGTACAGGCGAAACTTACATTTAGAGAGTTTGAGACTGCAAGGAGCAACCACCACATTTAGTTGAGATGGCCGTGAGTTGTCAATCCTGGTGGACTGGTCGCCTACACGGAGTGTTGTAGATATTCTGTGTGTGTCTTCCGCAGTGGCAGAAGACGCAGTAGTAGTCATTTTTTAAGTAAACGGAGAACATGTTTGGAGTGTCTTCCAGCATGAGGAAGTAAAATAGTAGCTCAGTAGTATATAGTAAGGTGATATTGAGGATGATGAAAGTGAGAAGCTGGAATGATGGATGCGTATCGTTGGAGCTGGAATTAATGTCATGCATGGCTCATACGTTAAGCAGAAGCTTATGGTGAAGTTCTCATGTGAGTGTGTGGAGAGTATTTTATTACACGGATTCGATTAAGCTCTCGCTGCTCGAGTTTTCAGGGTCAGGCAGAGGGAGACGGTAAGAGCTTATAGACAATTTATTGGTCACAAATCTCGTGGTGAATGGCTCGGGGTGTTGTGCTTGGGAGAAGAATGCCATAAAATGTAAAGCAGGAGAAAGTGTGGACATAAGCGAACCGGAAATGGGTCTCCGCACTTAGAGCATTTATATTACGAGTGTTATTTTGTAATTTAGGGCGATCTCACGACGAATCGTTCGTGCTGTTCAATCTGGGTGAGAAGTCTTCAGAAGGGGTAAGGATATTTGCGGAAACAGGAGCCTCTGACGTGTTAGATCAACTCTCGCAAGGCGAAGGAGGAATTTATGATGAATTTATTGCTCCATCTGTGCTGCAAGGAGTTGGGAGCACTCATGCTGAATTTTTTGTGGACGGAAATCACTCAAGGGTGAGAGAAAATTATTTCATCCAACTGGATTGTTCCCCTAATAAAAATATATATGTTTCACAACTTTGCTTTCAGCCTCCTCTTACTTACTGACATTTTGTCTTGTTGGACAGCATGATATGTATTTATTCCTTCCCTTTACTTTCATCCTCGCAGTTGGACATCTACTCTTTGTTCCCTGGACATGGTCACTGAGCCATTTCTCACAATCAGTTAGCTAGGCCCATGTAGCCCCACTCTCCCGTATATATGTTTAATATATATATATATATATATATACATGTACCCTCGACGACCATTACAAAGTACGGAGACATATTAGGCCGTGTAGGAAGGCCCAGATTGACAACTCCTACAGGGAAAACTCTGATTTCTTGTTTCCACTTTTATTTCCTCCTTTACCTGCCTCCAAATGAGACACTCCCGACGTAGATTATCAAGTGCTTTCCCCTTCCAAAATTTCATCACTTTCTCAGAGAATAATGACGGAGCCTCAGCACCAGCTCATAATCCGCCGTACACCCGCAATAAACACAGAGTCTAGCCAAGTACCCTCGGTGAAAGCACGTCTCCCACTTAATTCGCTCCTTGAGAAGGAGCCCTGCTCCTCACTGGGCACTTTTGTGTTTTCATAAAAGAAGATAGGAAGGAACATTAAAGAGATGAGAAAAGGAAGAATGACAGATGGAAAGTCTGGTGTGCTGGGGGCTCCACACACAAAAAGTACCTTCGGACAACGGAAACTCCATTTTTACTACGGCCCAAAGTTTACTCACATCGCGTGGATGAGTAAATGAATGACGTGCTTTCTCCCAACTTTCTCCTCATTTCATCAATCTTGCTAATTTCCCCCGACTCGCTCTTAATGCTACATGCTCCAATACTAATCGTAATAAATAATGCGTTATCTCACGTGACACTGTGACACATTTGTCTTCAGGTGTCCCTCATCTCCAGAGTCGTCCCTTCTCCCGACTGGTTCGTCGGCATCAACAGTTACGACCTCTGTTCCAACGGACGCTGGATAGACAACGTCCTCATCGAGGCAAGTATAGCTTACTCGTACTACCTACCTACCTAGTACCAGTAGCAGCACCTACTCCCTACCTATCTCCTACTAAAGTACCTCTCTCTCGCAATATATCTCAACCAATTTTTGCATCCTTCTTCTTCTTGTAGGTGGACCCGATCGATGCTGGCACAGACAACGGTATGCCACAAACTAAACTACTCTACCACACACACACACCCATTGTTCTTTTAAACGAGTCTTGTCTGAAATCGTAGGTTTAACTTTCACGAGTCCAAATTGGCCAACCGACCCCCGTGGGGTAGCGAAACGACTCACACCGCGTCAACCTGATCATCCGGCCTCGTCTTTCTATTACCCTGACAGAGAAACATTGCCACCCTTCGCGTCCTTTGAGTTTCTTAAGGTACTTTCTTCTCTCCCTTCACACGGCTGTCCTTCTTCCTTCACCACAGACGCAGCTCCTCCAATGCCTGCCCCTCTACATTATTTACATTTCAACCCGCAGTTCCCATAAATTCCCTTTAAATCTCTTATTTGCTACTGGGACAGATTACATTGCACTTAAAGTTATTACCCATCACGACACAAATATTTTTATCCTCCCCAAGTTCACCACGAATGAGAGCCTATCCTACTTCTCCCTTTAACCTCAAATAAATTCAGCCCAGGAACAAATTATCACTTTGGGAGCGTTTGATGCAGATCTCCACGAGATTGTCCCTCGCTTTCTCCTCCTTTATGACCACCACTGACTTCAGTTCACTTCTTCCGCTACAACGGACCATTACAAATAGAATAGAGACATCAGGCCCAATTTTGTATACATACGTGTGTGTGTGTAGATGCTCGAGACAACAAATTATCGTCTAGAGGAAATAAAAGAGCGGAGATGCAGGAAGTTTGGCGTGCATATAATATAGGAGATCACACACACACACATACACACACGACCATCATCCTTGTCCACTCTCTCTCTCTCTCTCTTGTTCCCTTGATTTTCATATTGTTCGAAACACACAGGTGAAGGAATACGAGCTGAGTGAGGTTTTTCATCGCCCCGAACACGAGATTTTGAACAATGATGTGACCGATCCAGAGACCCGTCCCAGGGAAACCAATTTAAAAAGTGCTTCAGCCTCTCCGTCAATGTCAAATGGTTTAGAGAAAGCAGAGGAGTCGAACAACATTATAGAGTACCTTCCATTCCCCGAGAAGAAGAGAAAGGACGTTTCCCGAGATAAGAAGAAGAAACTAAAGAAATTCCGTAAGGCTATTTTATAGCTTCTCTTCTTATTACTTTTACATAATGTTACCTTGACCATTTTCACATGATCCGCAAACCTTCTCCTTCTTCTTCTCCTTCTTCTTCTTGAGGTGGAAGTTCACGCATAAAGCTGAGCCCCCTCTTTCTGCTCCCACTTTCTCATATGGGATGTCCTCTCTTTCGCACATTCTTTATACAAATATGACAGGAGCCACAGAGAAGAGGTAACAAAGTAGTCGATGATGATGACGTTTGTGTGTGTGTGTCTTTTCCCAGGTCCACCAAAGGACTGTGTTGTCTCAGAATGGACGACGTGGACTCCGTGCACAAAGGTCTGTGGACTTGGAGAAATGACTCGAAACCGTAATGTCTTGGTTCACGCTCGAAGAGGAGGTCGTCCGTGTCCCCCACTGAAGGAAGCCACCTGGTGTGGCTCCGCCAGGAGTTGTTCCAGAAATTACTTCAACTGGGCGGCCAATAAATGGTAGGACTCGTGATAGTACAGGTCAACCGAGACTATCATCCTTGTTTCACTCTACGTAATCCACTTGGAGCGGATCACAGAAAAGTGTCCTTTGGGAAACTTCCGTGAAACGAGAAATGCAACTCGTCATTCAGAGGCTATCTTAAGAGTTACAACTATTGCTGTACTTAATTCTAAGTCTTTATTAAAATGTATGTTATTTACCGTAAAGATTCGTGTGGATGAGGATTGTGCATAATATTAATGAGGCTATAGCATGCGAGAGAGAGTCTAATTAAGGAAACTTGACACTTCCATGACAAGCTGTGACCCGATTTAACTGATCTTTATCATACCGTGTCATACCGTTCCTGTTAATCCGTATGTTGTATGCACTTAACAATTATCTATATTATATACTATGACCTGTGTGCTTAAACACTTAAGCTACAGAAAGATCATTTCTTAAGTTTGCAATGAATGGAGTGTGTGGGTGGAGAAATGCAACTTGTGTACGTTATTAGTTATAACAACTTCATTGTGTAACAGTATTGTATTAACAGATAAATGAAGGCGTAACTTAAACAACTAGGCTTCTAATTATGTAATTATTATTCCAAATGTAGATTGTACGGCAGTATCGTTTAATTATACCGGTGCCATAATAAACTGTATTCTATGAGGAGAGTAATCAAAACATTTTGCAGTTAGGTTTGCAACGTGAGACACACTACACACAACTTTCCTCTACACTCAAAGCATTACTGGAATAATATGGAGAAAGTTCCGTGTATCTCCCTAAATCACATCGCTTTATGTAATCTTTCCTGTGTAAACTTTTAATATGATGATACTACTCACATAAGTAAGTTAAGGTCTGTGGAACTTAGATTGTGATATAAAACGTTAATAAAATGCTGTTTGGTGAAGATATTCGAACTTCCTCTCGCACTTCTCTAACACTCAGACACACCACCAAAATATTTCCATCATATATCCCTATTGATCCTTGCTCACAAACCCACCAAAGGACAAAGTGTGGTGTTCAATCATTCAACAGCTTCCCAGTTAAATGCATTCTACTCTCGCTATACTTATTGATTTAAAATTCCTATTATGACCACTCCATTAATTAATACCCCATGGAGTTGCTGTCTCTGAGAAAAGGCTACGAGGAGAGTTCAGCAGAGCTCATGCAGCCACAAGGATATTAGTATTACGGGAGTCTACAGGACCCAGAGTGTGCTTTCATGATGTACATAAATGTTATTTATTTACTGGGAATAATCTTCATTAAGCTGTGGGCCTGTGAGTTCCATCCAGTGTGGTTAGGCTGACTGTAGAAGAAGTTGGATGAAGGTGAATGCATTTAGGTTGCATTTGACATTTAATGCATATTCATGATGCGGTGCTTTCTTCATGTGTGATGATGAAGCGAGGTGGGTGGAAAGACGGAAAGAGAGAGAGAGATTCATGAATGTCGTAACTAGTCATGAAAGTTGATGTAAGACAATGTTTACGCGGTGGTTAAAAACGAATAAAATTTGAGATTTGAAGTAGCGATGGCTTTATTGAGTGGAAGCAGAGCTGAAATAACATTATATGAGGATTAATACATTGAGAGCGAGGGATTACGAAGGCGACTGCACGAAGGCAGATTGACTGTTTAGAGGCAGTTGTGTTAAGGTTTCCGAAGTTATTAATGACTAACTCCGAGATCAATAAAATCATTCTCGTGCAGGAGATGATTTGGCCCAGAAAACTTTCACCAGTCAAAGTAGTTTTCTCGGCATTCTCGAGCCGAGTTGCAAAGTCTTTTCTCTGTCAATGCCGGACACTGGGTTCCTCCCCCTCGAGGATGTGTTGTGATATAACGATTCCGTCTTTGTTCCCCAAAGCCACATAACGCAGAGCATTCTGACCACTCGGACCATTCACTGAGGTTGCAGTCTCGGTACGAACGTCCACCTGTTCGCAATTTGAGAACACCCCCCTCTTTCACATATTGTTCGTGATGAAATGAAATTTACTTTGTGACATTGATACTTCGTTTACCTCGGAGCTTCCTCGATCGCTTTTTCTTAGACGCAGCATTGATGTCAGCGTGATCCTTCAGCTCGCCAACCTCATTGAGCTCACTCCCAATATCATTACTCTCGACATCCTCGTAGAGATGCTGCGGGTAGAGGGAATCTGATCCATGTGGAGTTTCGATTCCAGGGTCTCTCAGGGCAGACAAGGAGTACTCTTTCAACTGCCAGACCAAAGAGGATTATCTATATGATAGTAAGCTCCCTCATCATCAGATTAGCTCATCATCTAAATGAAATCGAAAACCAAAGCCTCTCGAGATGCTATCTATCATCTTTGATCTTTCACTTCCAAAACAACGGATCTCACTAAGCTCAATACACTACCAACTTTTATCAATTCAAAGTACTTTGATTATGGTGAGGGTGGCAAAAGACTTGGGCTTTATACTCCGGTCCTCGCGGTAGAAGGAGTGGGCTGGGTGCAATTTCACAGAATTTATCAAGTAAATTGCTTCCGCTGGCTCCGTACTCCAGTTTGGGGCTGAGTAGGTATACCTGATAACCAACAAATGCACAACCACAACCCCGTTAACTCCTTCGTACCACAGATAGGAAAAGCGATTGTTGCAGACAACAATGTTTAAGTGACAGACCCATTGTCAGTTCCAGCATCCACAGGATCCATCTTGGGAGAGATTGAGACACACAGTTATGCATTAATATTAAATGAGTGCAAGTATTTTAAGTAAAAGAAGGAAGGGCTTCTTACGTCAATAGTGAGGTTATCAATCCATTCATTGTTGAGGCACAGGTCGACACTGTCAGTTCCGCAGAACCAGTCGGGAGAGGGGATAATTCTGGCGACCATGGACACCTGTTGACCACCAACCACCACAGAGAGTGAGATTGTGTGTGTATGTGTGTGTATGTATATATTAGAGAGGAGTCAGAGGAGATCATTTAGGGGAAATAGTGTGTAAAGACAGAGAGGATGGGTTTTGTTGGAACTGAGAAAGAATACGAATGAGGAGGAGAGAAAGAAGGAAGGAAGGATGTTGAATTGAGTTATGGGAAGTGAAGGAAGTATAATAATAATATTGTAGCTACTCTCAACTTTGTGTTTGTCCTTACTTTGGAGTGATTTCCATCGACGAAGAATTGTGTTTGAGTTTGACCTTCTCCAGAGAGAATGGGGGAAGCGTTGAAGGCATCGAATACTCCGGTGCTTCCTTGGGAAAACTCGTCCAAAGTATCTGAGGATGAAGTTTCGGCAAACTTCTTGAGGCCTAAGGAGAGAAGAGGATCGAGACTGAGAATAGTACAAGAAGAAGAAGAAGAAGAAGAAGTAATGGAGATAATGTGTCGGTCATCTTGAGAGACCTGGAGAAGCCATGCCGCCAATCCGGAAGAGAACGTACGACGAGTTGTGTGTCCTTCCTTCAGAGAACAAAAGGAGGAATCAAGAATGATAATAAAGGAGGAGGTGGGTATTCAGGGGGGGGGGGTATTAATTTAAGGTTGTTGGGAGGGTGTTTAGTACCGATAAGCCGAGACCAACTGGCACTGGGTCTGTATCCGAATCCAGGATAGTGTCGTGGGAAGCGATCTCTTGTCCAGTGTGTCTTGAGGGAGACGGAGTAGAGGACGAGGCTATCTGGAGCACATTGAGATTTCCCTTGTTGGGGGGAAGATGCGGTGAGGAGGACGAAGAGGAGGACCCCAGCAGCCCCCACCAGACCTTCTCCAGGTATCATGATGACGATGCGATGACGATGGTTCCCTTGACCCTACTCTGGCTCCGTGGTGGCTTCCGTCTTGATGAATGAAACACTTTTGGCCACGTGCAACCGACCCAACTGAGTCCAAACTTTGTCCACATTCAGCTTCTTATATGAGCTGCAGGATTTTTTAGTTGGGTGTGGGACAGTTGTGGGCGAGGAGTTGTGCAGTAATTTCATCAATTTTATGATCAATATTATTAGTGCAAGAGACGATGAAGTTGGTTAGGGATCATCGCAGGAGACTCCTCAGGCGTCTCTCTCATGTGTAGCGGAGACGCGAGAGGAGGAAGCAACTCTCGGTGTTAAATGTCTGGCTGATGCTCAATCATCCTCTCACCACTCCATCACACATCATCAGCCAAATTACACATTATCTCCCATCAACGTTCCCAAGGTCCTGCCGCCATTAAAGGTCTGTCTGAGTTAATTCACTCGGTTCTTGACCTTCTCCACGCTCAGGTGTGTCTCATCCTGAACCTTTCGCACGACGGAAGTCTTCCTTAATCCACTGACATCGAATCCCTCTAATTATCACCCCTCCTTCATCTCAACATTAGCTGATTGTGAGTAATAGGCTCGCCACACACACGCACACACACACACATACTGTACCATAACTTTTCAGTCTGTCATCTTTAGAAAGTCTCGTCCATGAGTACTGACCTAATCCAAGTCTCTAATTAGCTCAACAAATGAAGCTAGACTGATTGCATCTAAGGTGAATGATGAAAGGTAAAAAATCCCCAGCCTACATTCGATGCAAGTGGATGAGAGTCCAATGAGGTCCAAGCTGAGTTGGTCCATAAGCTCCTGTTGGTCCAACTAAAATGCAGCCATCAACCGGAAGATTAATGCTGACTGCTGCAAAGTTATTACACCTGTCGCAAGTAGGACTATCGCATGCCTACGACAAGAGCGAGTATGAAACCTACACACAACTTTTTCATCCTTTCAATGAACTCAGGAGATCGCGAGCCCAATAAAGGAAACTGTCGTACTGACCATAGTTGGTAGGCTTCCTAATTACGACAACTATGACAATGATGTATTTGATTCGGCGGTCAATTAACTCTTATCTCTCGCCCATCTCGTATTCATGATCGTTTGATTGATTTCTGACGGCGTCTTCCAATTCCGTGCTGACAGGGGCGACCTGCTCGAGGGAATAATTTTAGTGTGCGATGTGATGAGACAGATGAGCGTGGGACAGCCGCTACCTGAAAAAGCGATTTGAGGATGAATTGAAATGCAGAGAAACCTTCACTCCTCGGTGTAGTGTCGTTTCTTAAGGTTCTCTCCGCCGTTCCACTTTCACTTTCGGTGGTGGTGGGAGTCCCCGGTTTGGCCCTACTCGGAGGATTATGATATAATAAATTGAGTGAAAGAGATGCCTGATCACAAGACATTTATTATGACTCCCCACAGTCATGCTATAATGTTGGGCTACATCAAAACCTCTATATTTTCTCCTGAAACTCTTGGAGGCTGCATTTTTGTGTGCAATTTCAGCGCACATAAAAATACTAGGACATGATTCCCACACATAAAGACACTTTTACGCATATCAGTTCGCTGGGAGTATCAGACCATCAAGCCCATTCATCCGCCAAATTCTTTGCTTTACTACCTCACTCAACCCTCGCAGAAGTGTATAAATGGGTTTTCTTATTGTAGCTCTGACGACTGCGACTTGAAGAGATTATGCATTTTGAGCCTTTGCTCTTTCAGACATGAATCAATGGATGGGACAGCGAGTCCTGTTTGACTGCAATGGACGAATATGCTGCTCCTTCGTTAAGCACCTTTTTATTTGCCACAATAAAGGTACATCTTGGACTATAGGTTAGCGGTTAGATAGAGTGAGTGAGTGTTAGTGGCGGATGTCCCGAGGAGACATTCGTTGGATTTATCAAGTGAAATGTAGCGATTAAAACAAGCTTGTGCTTAATCCAAGTAGACTGTGAGTTTAATGATGATTCGATCATTCCAGATATAGTCCGGTGTCTTGATGACACTGTGTGGGAAACCGAGGCCGACACATTCTGGGTTGTCTCCAACGAGAGGCTTCCTCCAGTTCGTTCCAGAACACAACTCCTTAGGGTCCCATATTCTGGATTTCAAATCATGAGGTCTCGGCTTGGACTCATCTTGATCCAGGACTTGAACTCTCATCTTGTACGAGAATGGCCACTCTAAATCCTCGTCGTGGTCCCCTTTGCTCAGCCCAACGTGGATGTACATCGTCGATGCTGAAAACCGTGGAATGATCTTTAGATACATCCGATACCCCTGAGGATAGATGTAGAAACTATTCGATCGAAGTGATCGCTTATTCGACCAGTTGTTTAGCTTAAATGACACTCCAGTCACGACCCAGTAGAAGGAGAACACTCGCTTCCCATTCTCTATGTGCACCGTCGAGTTATACTTGACCATCTCATCTGCCCGAGGTCCAGTCGCTCCACTTTTTATGCCCAGCATTCCACTCGGTCCTCCTCCGCTCGTCGTCTCCTCAATGTCTTCCTCGTCCCCAATGATCTCTTCCGCCCGGTGAGGCACTGACGGAACGTAAGCCGGACTGTAGGCCGTCGAGTCCACAACAACGCTGCCCCCACCTCCACCAGCGCCACCAACTCCATCAGACTTCTTCAGCCCAGCCAGCAAACTCATCACTCGTCTGTGATTCCTTTTTATCTCCGCATCTTGTTCCCCCAGCTTCTCCTCTATTCTCTCCAACAAAGTTCTCACGGACCCAAGCTGTCCTCCCAGCTCACTCTCCAACTCTCGGAATCGACTTTCTATCTCATCTGAAATCATTCACACACTCAAAAATCATCTCACTTTCTCCGCACAAAAACTTACACTTCTAAATCAGACCTCTCTCTCTCTCTCTCTCTCCGTCTTAGCTCTCTCCTATACCTAACAGCCTAAAGCCCTCCATACGCGACTAACCTACATCTTGTCGGTCCTGTCCTTAAAGTGCGAATTGCTATGGAATGCAAAGTCGTTCAAATTATGCCACGCCATTCTACTCCACTTAGAATGGGCAAAAACAGACTTTATTATTCATAGGCTTCTTATGCACGTCGGCCTGAAGTTGGTAATTCTACTGACAGATGCTTCCGGGAATAGCCCAGTGTTTTTTCTGCATAGGAAAACTGCAACACGCCTCCACTTGGTGGCTCAAGTGGGGGCGCAACAGGACTTGTCGACCGTCCCACTCAAGAATTGTCTACTCCAGAAATCCCAACGGCCCCAACTCTTCTATTCAAACACCGCAGTGGAATCTAAAGAACCGATATTTACGATGAAGAAGTAAACCTAATTCCTTAGAATGACATCAACCTCTCCGCTTTTAAATCAACCAGGTGGGTGTCAACAGACGTTTCCCATATCTTGATTTACAGTATCAAATCAAATCCCACAAAGCTCTGATACTTTACGAACTTTTACATCAACAGCCCCGAATACCACATAGGCTCTGTTTTCAAAATTTAACAGTTTCAGCATAAATCTAGACGTTCCTACGATCTCCCTGCCAGATGCACATTCAGTCTGGTACATTAATTATACAGTGCATGGCCCAACTAGAGCATTGTTATACCGGAAGTACACATGAGAAGCCGCACCAGTCTGAGAAATGCAAATAGCCTGGGAGACTCTAAAGACAAATGTGTAGCATTTCCCTGTGCTAATAAGTGGAGAAGTACGTGTGTGTAGTGAACGGTAGGCTGACTCCTCCATGAGTCGCTCATTGTTCAAGGAATATTTCGAGGATTGCAAAGTACCACTTTTTTACAAGCTGTTTTGAATGGAAATGAAAAGCATAACTAACCCTGACACAGATGCTACTTACGAATGAGTCTATTCATTGATTGTCCTCTTTCATAAATAAGTTAATGGTGTGTAAGAGCCGTCGTCGCTTCGGAGTAAGGCTCCATTAAAATGTAAAAATAGGTGTCAACTATTGAGGTATTGAGGATAGAAGGAGCAACCTGGTTGACACAATTTCAAAGGAATATATGAAGGTGAAAACATACTTGGGTTACAAACTCCCTTGAGAACTCTGGCCGCAGTAGCTTGAGCCGTTGCAACTAGTTGTTGGCTGGAGATTTTGCACGTAGAGACTTGAATGTCCGTCGTATCTCCATTTTCTTGAGCGTTTCTCAGAAACTCGTCTATGGTGTCTTCAAACCACTGGCTGTTTCTGGCCTGCTGACTGGAAACGATTGTGGGTAAAGTTGAAATTAAACTTAGGAATAGAATGAACGTGAATTCAAACGAAGGTACAAAAATTCGGCTCATTTTGGGTCCGGAAAGAGAGTAAACTCTAAACTGAACCTGCCAAAGCTATCGAGGTGACAGTAAGAAAAGTTTGTTACATCCATCCATGCATGACTTGAAAGAGTCGACGCTGGTTTTGGAGGTTAATAAGCAGACTTTTAGAGGTTAATAAGTCAGTCATTCATCCTCTAATTATCAGAAGATAAGAAGCTCAATGGACCTCAATGACTGCTCCTCTCGTCTTCCTAAGAATTAATGCGAATTCTCTGCCCTCATCTTCCTTCTCATGTTTGTCACCTACTTTTCCTTCCTAACTACTTTGCGAACCCAAATAAGTAGCTCACATATCAACCACTCATTATACAAGATGCGGGCATTTGACTTTTTCAACTATCACACTTCATGTATCCTCAACGACCCGATATCCCGATGTGTAACATTTTACCCCGTCCCTTCCCCACACAACACTACTCACAGTTTTTTTATGATTTTACTAAAAAGTAAGTACGGTTATTTTAGCAAACTTTTTACATCAAATTTATCATTACTATCTGTATGCTCGTTGACTCGGCTAAAAAATGGGAAGTCACTCACTATAATATTGTATACACACACACAGTCAACTGCAAAAACTCATGAATACGCTGGTCATTAATGGAGACGCGAGCTCCTATAGTCTCCCATTTCATGGAAACTGAAGAATGATTTCCAGAAAATACTTAAATTGTTTTGCTGTAAGGCAGAAAGTTGAAGTAATATGCCAGTGGAGATTCGAGCATAGGTAGCAGGACTCTCAGGCTGCGTGTCAAGTTACGGCGGAACTTGTGCGAGTGAGTGTACCTGCTCGTCTTACGAGGTGAGACAACATAAGAAGCAATATGAAAGCACTTTGTTGTGTCCCTCTGAAGATGGCTGGTGGAGAAAGTGGAATGAAATCAGTGCGATATAGTAAATGGAAATTTGTATGTAAAAACCCTTTGTAGTAGGGTTTTTCATGGCGACTGGTAAGTAAAAGCAGATATCTTATTACACACACACACACACACAGCCAGGAGGGGAAAATGGTGAAAGTGGGAAGGGGACTGACTATCTACTTTATATAACATCAACGTGGAGGTGGTGGAGAAAGGCTAAGGCACAAATGTAAGTATCGATCTTGGTGCGCGACTTCACTTGCGCTGGCTACGATTATGCCAAGTGCACACTACCAACTGTATGACCACTATCAACGGATTGCATGGAAATATTAAGGCTGCCATTGGTTTCATCACGAAAACTTTCTCTATTCAATTTTTACGTCATCATTTTCTTACTCAAATTGTTCTAAACATTTATACTATTATTACTAAGTCTGTTAGTGGTGTGCACGAGGAAACTGGTGTCGCTTCCTGTTTTTTTCCTTATATCGTCGACCTCTATACATCAAGCTGAAGTGGTTTTACGCAGTCACAGATTTGCAAGAACTGCCAGTTGACCTTGCTACCAATATTTTAGAGGTAAGAAGTTATCCCACTATCTAATTCGACAATATTCAACACAACAACAGTGTTGGTAATGCCATTGTAACCTCCAGCCTGTTATCGAATCAAGCAGTACTTTAGTTCTATCAGAAGTAGGTTGCAACAGCTCTAGCTGAATGGGTTTCTAATAATAGTAGCAATAATCAATACTTTTAACCAACAGACTGCGAGCCTTTCATATTTCATTGAGCTTCTTGTGATTGATGAAACAATCATAACATATTTAACCATTTTAGGGCAACTCCGGCGAAGCCTCGTATGAATGAAAGTACTTAATACTCACCGCTGACTTACAATTAGTTATTTGTTGTCATTGGTTGGATAAGCTGTTCGTGCCAGGGGATAATCATTCTGACACAATTCTATTTTTAAACGTATCAACCTATGCAGTTCAGATAAGAGGGTGGTGAATACATAATTAATTGCAGAGGCACCATAATCATAGATATCATATAGGAGTCTTAATAGTGATCACTGCAGGACATTGAGCCAAAGAATTACATTGAATAGTTAAGTACACGAGACTTCTTCACCAATGCGAGCCCAACATTGAAACCTTTGAAAACACTAGACTTAATGATAATGACAACGGAGTGCACTCAAAGGAGATAGTTTCGTTAAGTCGGGAAGGAAGCGTATGGCACGGAAAATAATGTAAATGGACTCTGTACAACAGAAGAATATGGCTGAAACGTAAAACCTGCGGCCAGAAGAAAGTACCACACATCTCATTAAAGCGTTTGAGTGGTAGTGTACTGCTGTGTAGCAGCCAGGGTTATATTGCTGTGGCATCATTAATTCCATCAAATGTAAATGTTCAGTTTAAAAAACACTCTAGCTCAAGTTGCTCAAGACTTTTCAGAGATGAAAGGGAGGAAGGCAGGTGACATTGTTACTGGCAGTTATTCCAGTCATGAAATCATCCGTCCGTGCAATGAGAAACGAGCTTCTCTCGCAGACAGCTTTTCACACACTTAATACACCAAAACCGTAGTCATTCTGATAGTGACTTAAACTACGGACACGGGAATACAACAATTCTTCCACAGACTTTCCCATCTATCGCGTTATCGTTTGTCATGCGAACTTCATTTACCTCAGGAAAATTAGAAGTTTCTCGACGGCAATGCATTAATATCAACCCTACCAAGTTAACATGAAAGTTGTCATTTTAGTTTTAGCTCGGATAACTTCACTGATTATGTGATAAGATCAGCCAGATAAAATGTGACATGTGAGGAGGCTTTTTAAACTCAACCCACAGGTTCGTTTTTTAAATGAGCCTGCAATGGTCAGGTGCGACTATAAAATGGTATCAGCAGCAACTAACCAATCCAATTAAGAAAAGTTGTACACATAAAGTTTCTGCTGCAATGTTGGATGTAGCTCAGTAGTCAATTTGTTATATTTCTACATATAGTTAACTTTCCTAAAGCAACTTTACTGACATACGTGTGTTGTTACTGCAGCTAAGCTAGAAAAGTAATCTACTAGTAGAAGTTGTGTGTGTGTGTCCTGTTTGAACTGGTGAAACGCTAGTGGCGAATTGAATGCCGCCTACTCAGAGAGATTCATAGGGCCGTGAAGAATGATAGCTCATTTATTTAAGAAAACAGTAAATTTAGTAAGAGCACACAATCCAATGAAAATCTGTCATGTGTGTGGTGCAATTTTTATGAGTGGAGGCAGTGAGTCTTTGTGGTAAATGTTTTATCCTCGCAGTGCTGGAGGAGGATACACAGAAGACAAATAGGCGTTTAAAATGCATGAGGTTGGAGGTTTATGCACATCTTTTAATTCAAAGAGTACCGGAGTCCTTTAACCCGTGAGCAATTTTTAATTTCAGATGGAAGGAAGAATGGATGACGGGTAAGGAAAACGGAGCCGGGACTTTACTCAAAACGGGAACAATGTCACAGGAAAAGCCTCTGATACATATTCAGGTACTTGAACTACTTGGGCGTAGAACAACAACTACACACTACTATGTTTTTATGAAATTACATTCTCCGACAAGTCCTTCCTGATGTGAAAGTTTGCATGGCGAAATTCGATACGATAATTGCACTATTTTCCAGTAAGGAAGGAGCATGGAGAGTAAATGTGGAGAGATGTTGGCATATGGTGAATAATGCGGAGAGCCGTGTTATCCGTAGACCTCCTCGAAAACTCCGCACCGCAACTGGTGTATGCTTCAGAAAAATGATTTTTGGAAATGTAGGGCATTCACATTTGGAATTCACAAAATGGCACCCCCCATAATTCGTTCGCAGAAGGGATCATTGTAGCACTTTTATTGCGATCCACTTTAATAAGCGTATGCCATAATGACGGCAGCATTAAAAGGACTCCAGATAACATGTGCTTTTTATTGGTTTCTGTTTTAATTTGATTCGAATGAACAACCTTGATCGTTAGAGCCAAGTGAAACAGCAGCTTTTCATTCTACACGATTGTTTCTTGTTTATTTACTGCCAGCGAGGTGAACCTGAAGAAAGGCTTGGCCCTGTAATGCTCCAACTTCTCAACTCACTCAGAAACTTTGTTTGCTCATTTGAAAACGACGTTTAATTCAGCCTTACCGTCAGGCCGTGAGTATGGAGAAGCATTCGATGGATTTCCGAGAAACCAGTAGGAGCATAATATACGTGAGATTGAGTTGTAATGGTCAGTAATTTAGGGTGAGGTTAGGTGAGATGGAGTGCGGTGGGATAAATGGACTTGGGAATGAAGTCGGACGGAGGTGAATGAATAGTTTTACTATTGAATAGTGAGGAAGGTGTAAAGTGGGTTAAGCTAGGGTGATGTGAGAAAGCATGACATTTCATTATAAGGATTTAGCCCAAACGACCTCCGCGATTGAGGAGGAGTCGTCAACGTGTCAGAAACTCGATAAGCACTTAAATCCAAGAGTGTGTGGTGGACTTAATGAAGATGGTGTCATTCTTTCAGAATGCGTCAAATCGAATTCTGCGATCCCCGAGTCATGAGTCAATATCGACGGAAATATCTCTCCTCTCACTCTCCAGCCTGGGCCCATTTGTTCGAATCCCGTCACCCATTCCTGACAGTCGACACAGACTTGCAGTGCCCAACTCGAGCGACGGCTTCAAAAGCCAGGAGTTTTGGGTGGAGGAAGAAAACGATCTGATAAAGAACTTCGGGGCGTTATTCAAGTTCTTGGGACTTCCCAAATCCTTCTCAACCACAGATATCAGTTCAAGTCTCCAACAATCTGATCCTTCTCAGCCACCGGCTCCTCCACTCCGGAAGTCCAGCTCCGAACTCGACCTCTCCCAGGTTCGGTGCAGCGACGTTATTTTCCGCACCCACTTTGGGGTCCAGTCTCGAAGCTGCTCCACTTGGGTGGCTGTGGGAGATGTGTCCTCCACCTCTCAACTTCCTTCCCCCCAGGGGCGTCCACACTTGGGACCTAACGGAGGAGCCTCCTCATTCACCCCTGCCGATCTCATTCGTTCCGTCAACAAAAAAATCCGACAACTTTACATCCGCAAACGACTCTTGGTTGCTTACAGAGCTCTCGAGCGACTCAGCCAAAGTGACTTCGATCTTGAAAAGCTCCCAGTCGTCGTCTCTATGAACTCGATTGCTGCAACAAGGACTGACGTACCAATCTCGACTGCTAAAACTGAATTGGACACTCTGAAACTCCCCACGAAGAAGAAGCCGGTGAAAGAAATTCCCTTAACGCTCAAAGACGTGGAAAGAGAGCGAGGTCGACCCCTCTCGAAGTTCGAGAGGAACATGATGATCTTCAACTGGCTCCACAATCTCGACGAAGAAGCATACGAGTCTATTGAGCAGTAGGGATGACACAACGTCATCAAGTGATGATGATGACACAACACGTTTCTACATTCAATTCACATGCAACCCAAGGTGATCTGTTGCATTCATCGCATGAGCGTATTATATATATTTAGATGCCATATACAGGCTCGAACGTTAAGCACCCCTAAATTCACACTAAATTCCATTGGACAAATGTGTTGCTGCAACTTGTATCCTCCACTCACACGTAAATACGTACAAATCCCGAAATGATTGAATGGATAAGTCTATTTTAAAAATCACACCACCACCACCACCACCATCAGTATAACTCATCTTTTCCTGCCAATGCTGTCGATGTCATTTGTGCCGTTCGCACCTCTCGCTGCAAAAGCCGGTCTCGCACTACAATTGCAGTGGCAATGGTCTTGACTTGATTGCGTCCATCAAACAAATCCGTTTGCTCACGTATGTATGTCTAATTGTTTACGCTACACTTGGGATAATCATCACACGATGATCGCTATGCAAATGTCCCTACTCGACTTATACGTGTCTCTGCCCCTTTTACACACGAACACACTTCTCAGACAAGAAGTCGACTCAGCGACAGTCTTCTCCTTCGTGTGCAGCTTCCTTCTGTTTTCTCCCCTTTCTCTCCTTCACTTTGACTTATTCCCTCCCATCCTTTTCTCTAATTTGCCAGAGGTATGGAAGTGAAAGACTTGAATTACAAGATGCCAAATACAAAACACGGATTTACGAGTTAAACACTATGTGATTGTTTTGATTCTCAGCTTCTCTAAGACTCTTCTCAAGACTTTCAAATCATCAGTTTGCGGAGGAGTAACAAAAGACCCTACTCTGTCAATGTTAAACTTTACCTAAGCAAATTATTTATCAAGTCACAAGTTTATTTTGTACAAAAGAAGGCGCAATCGAATTTGCTACTTGAGTTTAATTTTGCTGAACTAACTTCATTAGTTCGTTTCTTCAAGCTTTCTCTCCTTGGGCTCTTTACAATATTTTAAAGTGCCTGTTGTTGTTGTTGCATGAAGTGAACGAAAACTTAGTGAATCAACAACAACTCACTACTCATTTTTTTCTTCTAATAAATTGGATGAGTTTAAAAATTAAAATGTTTGAAACCGATTGTGTACGTACTCATACTTGCAAACACATAGTGTCAATCACAAACTGGCAAGGCACGTGTTGCGTGATTGCAACTAGTGCTTGATTAGGGATTTCTGGAATTAGAAAAGCGATACCCCAGTTTAGGTTCTATGAAGGAATTCGTGGATGGAGATGATGAGGAGTAAAGAAGGAAGCAGAGTGAAAGCGTGAGATCTTCGGAGATCCGAGTCTTTGGGGGGACATGAGATTTTTGCAATAGTATCCATTGTGTTGCCAAACTTTTCGTGGAGTTACCTTTCACGGGTTTGTGAAACTCCGAATGGATCCAAAGAAATCTCTGGCGTGTGTTACAGCAAAGAAAGGAGCAGGAGAAAAGACTGTCTCTGTTTCAAGCTCAGTTCTACGTAAAACTGGCACGCTACACAGTGACAATTAGTTGCTCGCTTGATATTTCGGTATTAAACAACTTGCGACGTTAAATGTTCTGGTAACATGAACTGTTTTAAGTTGTCTTTTAGTTTACGAGCTCTCTCGCTCTGTTGTTTTACAATCACACTTTTGCACAAAACAGTTACGTTTAAATCTTCAAATCAATGAGACCGTCTTGTTGAATCGGGTTTTGTAAACCTATACGGTAGAGTTGTCAGGTGTCCTGTTGTATCTACAGATTAGGATGACTTCTTAAGGGAAAATGTAAGAGGACCACGGTAAGCATTTCTTGGTGCAAAGTATCAGTATTACAAAATAGGAAAAACTATACGATTATTGTTACATTATTAGGGGAATCAATTTAATATCTGTAACTGTGTGCGTTAATTGACTGACGAAGAAAGTTGATTGAATTATCTGTAAAATATTCGTTAATTTAAGATATATTACATAATTTTATCAAAGATTCGACTCGAATGATAATGGGAAGTTATTTTAATCCTATAAAAAGGGAATGTGTATAATCTTTTATTCAGTTCTTCTGTAGATCACACGATCTACCATATAATTCATACTTTTCCAGGTATCATGCTACTGATTTTATACAACTATATAATAAGATATACGTAGCACTAGGCAATCTTGAGTTACTTATATCTATAGACATATACACATAAAGTATAAAAACGAATTATAGTCAACATTTCAAGTAGATTAATCAACTGCTTGTCAGGTTTCCATGATTTCCAGTGTTCCTTTGCTTGCTGTTGTGCTAATTCCACACTTCTTCCATATTATAGGATTTCACCATGAAAAATGTTCTATACAAGTAAGCTGGGAAATGCTAGAAGTGTTTAGACATATAGATGTATTCAATTCTACTAGAAGAAACTGACTTTGTTTGTAATCTGTAAGATGTAAACAAGGTCTCCTATCATGAAAACCATTAAGGCATCAATTAATTACGTACTTGGGTGTGCTCGTGTCGTAAATACTCATAATCATACCTACAATGTGTAATTAATATGAGTTACTATGTATATTTTATAAATTATGTACTAAGACTATTAACATTATTACACATGATATTAAATTGTTTCGGAAATTCGGAATACTACTATAAAATATAAAACTAGAAGCCGTACTCAAGATATTCGAGGAATGTCTAAAATGTATTTGAATCTGATAATCATGTAATACAGGTATATATGAAGATAAAAAAGATGATACTTGACTGGAGTAACGATTTATTAAATCATAAACTTTGTGATCGACCTTGCTAATTTTTATTACTCAGACATTCTTCTCGAGATTGGCAAAGATGCACGAAGGGCATTTCCTCATGTAATCCACTTTTCATATATCCGACATCCGACAGCTCTCTCTCATCTACTCAGCAGCATCCCTTTTTTACTTCACAGCTCTACAATATTTACTGAAATGAGTTACAGTTCAAGTTTTCTCATTCTGCGAGGGTAATCGACAGTTACTGAAAGTACGAATGGCCCTTCTCTTTCTCCCCATATCTTCCACCAGTCAAAAAAGTTTTCTCAATGTTATGTGAATTTGAACAATTGCCGAGGAGACACTCTTTCCATCAACTCTCCTTTCATTTGAGCACGAGGCTTTTTTCTGAGGCCGCGTATAATCCATCTTAGGAGTAAAAAACCCCAGGAAATGCCCAAAGAAATTTTAATTCTTGTTGGCTTAAAAATAAATGCAATTAAAAGTTGTTCTTGAGGAATTTTAGGAGGCGGTGAGGAGATAGAGTTGTTGAAAAAGTTGAAAAGAAGCACACACATACATAATTAGTGTACGTCAGGTTGCACACTAGGAGTGTAAGTGACGTTGACATTGAGTGGTAATTATTATTAACCATTACGGAGGAAACTAGTTTACCGTCGGTTCGGACTTATTCATGAGAGTTGGTGGTGGCGGGGAGAAAGTGAGACGCGGCTGGTTGAGAATATAGGTGAGTGGGTTGGTTGCGATACCAATTAAGTAGAATTCAGTTTGAGTAGGAAATGAAACGGGATAATTGGTTCCGGGGAAGAAGTCAAGTTTATTTTCATTTCACTAGTTGACTGTAGATTAAATTTATCTGGGAGTAAGTTGTTTAGCGAGATGGTGTGGGAAAGTAGTGTGGAGCTGTATATACGAATGCATCCGGTTTCGAAGTGATGAATCAAAGAACGTCAGGACTTACTCTAGATAATTTCCGGTCATTCATCTTAAAGCGACTTTTGGGAAGGAGCGGCTACAAGTAGATACATCATTGATGTTGAGTTGAGAGGGCCAGAAAACAGAGAGTAATGTGGGAAGAGGGCAAAAGTTGAAAGTGTCCAAAAAATCCGAAGGACAGAGGAGGAAATAAGTGGAGAGAATGAATGGAAACTGTCGGCGAGTCGGGAAGAAAGGGAGTCGGAATTGTGGAAATGGAAAATATCTGAGAGAAAGTATCTCTGTGGATTAAAAAGGAAGTAGTACATTGAGTGGACGGGACCAGGACTCCTGCCTCCTGGACCTTTTTGACAGAGAATTTCTAAAAGATGTGATGAGGTGATATGGAAAAAGTATTCAGAGATTTAGACGAACTGACTTTGCGTGTACATTCTGTACATATTGTACCTTCTTCCGACCTTGTTCATATTTCAGGTTGACCAAGCAGATAAAGGGTTGAGGTATCTGATCCTATTCCCTCCGACCATAGCTCGAATTGTTTGATACATACATAATGTTCTTGCTCCAAGAAATTTCGTCCTCCTTACATGAAAAGAACTCTCTTTTCTTCCTCCTCACAGTCCTCCTATTTATTTTTCCATGAATTGGATTTTATTTTATAGGAGAACATCGAACGTCCCAAACTACCCTTCATATACCTCCCCTCATCCTCCTCCTCCTCCTTCTTCTTCGTCTTCTTCTTCGTCTTCTTCTTCTCTGTTTCTCTCTCCTCTGTACTTCTTGTTTTTTTACATTCCATGTAAAAAGCGAATACTTTACTTTACGGACCTCCACTAAAGTTCCCCCTATAATAATAAGAGAGAGAGAGAGTCTCTGGCTGGATTGATCTACATTTCAGCCCTCCTCCGCTTTCTCTCTCACTTTCTCTCCAGCCGAAGTAAACCGAATGCCCCCACAAGGCATCTCATCCACACTCCCTCCCACCACCACCACACAAACTCACACCGCTGCTCCTGGCTGGCTGTAGTGATTTCTTATTTTCCGATCACTTATGCCAAACTACTTCCAAGACCAAACCACATCCGATCTCAACTTCTTATTCTTTCTCAACTTTTACTGTCATTCCCTATGACTGACAACAGCCTACGGATTCATCTTCACTTCAAATCACCATCCAATCGCAATTACTCAACTCAACCTTACATTCCTCCATCTCCTTCTAATCTTTTTCTCCAGCAATCAAACATAATGTTTCCAACCATATTCTCCAGCACCTCGATCACACTACACTCAGCCAGCCCTCAATCACACTCATATGCTACCTCTCCATGTAAATCACCCTAGTACAAACCTTTCGTCGACACCCAACGCAACTCATTACACTCCACATAGGAAACATCCTCAGCACTCCAGAAGCTGGACTTTTACTCGGAACTCCAGCTACACCACAAAACTTTTACCCAACTAACTTTCAAGCTTTAATAATATTAGGTATCGAGCTACCAAAGGACACAGGATACACCTCAAATTCAATCAGTTAGGTCTATTTGAGTTTATCTTCATTATTTTGAACACAATAAAGACGTGCTCAGCCTACATCCCCACCCGATTCTTTGGGAATTCAGGACACTCTTTCATAACACGTGTGGCGTTGCTTTCACCGCACCTACGTCTTTGTCCATGCTGGTGTCCCCTTTATACTTAGATGCCTAGAGTAGAGAGAGAGAGAAAGGGAGAGGCTGGCTGAGACGACGGTCATCTGTGTGTGTGTGTGTTTGTGTGTGAGTTGATACTGTAGTTGATTTTATGAATAATTAGCAGTCTAAGATATTTCATGGGTGAAAAGTAGGGCAGTATTTCACTCTAACTTACGTGAATGCATATAGAGAGAGAGAGTTTGTGGGGAATAGGGGAAGAGCGGATTCAGTAAGTTGAAAATGGAAAATAGACGAACTTACGTGTACATTTATGAGCATTATTTTATGGTTAATTCCGTACCCCATCTCATCAATCAGGTTCCTTTCTGAGAGAAACCGAAACACAAACAAAGTTTTCCATCCAGTTTCGTCGTCTATCTTTTCATGAAGTTGGGTTGCTAATATCCGAACTTAAACCAATAGACGTGATGGTGAAGCATTATGAATTTTCTCTGCCATTTATCTTTGAAACGAGTGATTTATCGGGGAAGCGGATGAGATTCAAAGATTGTTCCCTTCTCTTTCCAAGCGCTATCATTCATACTTATACAATATGGAGGCTGTACTTCTTCAGAATAAAGTGCTTTGTAAACAGTAATTTCTTATGTGAATTTACAGCTTCACTGGTAGATCATGAAAGTCCTTGTACAGCTCTTCCTTCGTTCGTTTCAAGATTTAGCTTCTCCTCGGCCCAGAACTCAGCAGGAATCGTTGTGGAACAATGCTACTTGTGTGAATGGCTCCTCTACAGATATATACGATGTGAAGACATTCTCTCCCAGCTACGTCCTTCATTTCTTTCATCCTCGCGAAAATACTGGTTGCTCTGCAAATGAAAGCCAGATTCAAATGCATATCAAAGGAAATGCTATGGATGCAGTCTTCTTCTAGCTACTGACACTACTCAAGAGCCACTAATTATGAGAAACCCCGAGTACGAATTGATGCCGTACAAGTACTTTGGAGCAGCTGAGGTTTTAACAAGAAGGTAATGAGCAGACAGGATACTTGCACTGCAGTTCTCCAGTTTAGCCTTTTACTCCTTGGTTTAGGAGGCTAGATAAAGCCAACATGGACAAATGAATTATTCCTTCCAGCTGAAAGCAGTCTCTCACTCCTTGTGGAATTCACTCTCCTGCAATACGATCGCTTCTACTCTCACTAGATTTATAATAGTTACTACTAAAAGGCCTTCTACCATTTACCATCCAAACTACAACCTCGATCCACCATCACATGGGACCTCACACTTACCCTTCAATCCTTAACGCCACCGTTATGGAAAAACTATACTGCACCAATAGTGATAGTAGCATCATTTTATTCTTGTGTCAAAGTCAAAATAGAGTCTTATTGAGAAGCTTCTGCCATACAAATTTTCCATTCAGAGGGGACTAGGACGACAAAATACGCACTGAAGTTACAATGGGAAAAAGAACGCAAGAAAGTAATTACCATTGGACGAAGCACATGGATGAATTGTTTCTTCGAAGTCATCGAGCCCCAAATTATTATTTGATAGCAGGTTTGAGTTTCCAAATGATCCCTCGCAAATCCTCAGCTTAAATTTTCCAGGGTTTCCAAGAATAACGTCGTTTTCTAATAGAAACTGTCAGAGAGACTACGAACCAACAGATTGTAGGATGTAGCACATCAATTTTGAGATGCCGACGACGGGTACAAGAGAATCAGGAGGATATTGGGTGCTCTAATAGCTGTAAGCTTCATCTCAGTTAATAGCAAATTGAAAAGCAGGGGAAGACTTCAGGAAGCCGTATGGAAGAAAGAAACTTCATTGTGTCAACATAATATGTTTTAGAAGGGCCCAGGTTTATTCAGTTTGGTCAGTTCTTTCACTTCTTTCCAGATTCCGATTATTCCAATCCTTAGGATATTCAATTAGCTGCTAAGCAAGAACAAGTGTTATTTACTGATGTGTACCTTAAGGATCAAATGGACCTTCAATTTGACGAGGACTTTAGGCCAAAAATCGTAAAAACCCAGAATCCTGTCATCGCGTCTCTCCTTCAGCCCTTAAAGCTTCTCTGCGAAAAGATAAAACATTTCATACGAATAGGAAACATGATTGTATTGTGGTGTAGACTCGACCTAGAAAAAATACAAATATATTTCCAAAATGGAGTATAACTATCATGTAGTCGCCATAATTTAAGGGTTTGTCTTGACGCTTAAGACATTAATTGCATCACCCCCGACCAGCCTCAATGCAGATTTGATGCAGAGAGCAGTACAGATTTTTGCAGATACTCCACAGATAAATAAGCACATAAATCTTGGCAACCATATAGTAATCATTGTACATCAATCTATACTTACACAAGTTTGGGTATTTAAAATGCTA